>JARQOD010001148.1:0-32102 GCA_033576555.1 Oophaga sylvatica | reverse complement strand
TGTATTCTCTTAGTAGTCATTCATGATACTATTGTAATGATGTTTCGGACGTCATTTCCGTTTTTACGCTACGTGTTTTGCGTTGGCTCAGCTGAATTTGAATTACTCTTGATTGGTGATCGATATATAGCCTCGTGTTCAGCCTATACTTACACCCCCTGACGAAGGATTTTATTTCCGAAACGCCGTCGGGGCGCGTTCTTTTCTCTCAGCACACCACGCTGTGTATGCTCCCAGGTAGCAGTATACTTTTGATTTTGTGGCACAACTCTTTTGCACAATCATTAGCACTTGTAGTTTGATTTGCTCAGCTCAGCACACTATATTGGTTATTGTGTTCATTTTGGGCTATAGCACTCAGTATATTTTCTTGTGTGTTTCACTTTATTAACACCATGGAGCACAGTTTATTCATTTAGATTTTGCCCCTATTTTTTGTGCCATTCATACAATTAATGTATGAATATTTTGTTTTCACAAAAAATATAATTTTTATTACTTAGTTCACACTCATTTTTGTGCCACATATTATATAACAACAATTTAATATAATTTTGCCACATACACCATCTGTGCATATACCTGGTTATTATATAGAGCATATACATACACAATTTTGAGTATTTATTTAATTGTCATTATTTTACTTTTGTATATGTATATATATATTTTTTTCAACTCACAGCTGGTGGTGTGTTTGGTTCATTAATTAGTATTTATCATTGTATTTTGCATTAATGTTTTTATATGGTTTTATTGCAAATTTGTTAGCCAATTTTTTGTACAAATAAAGGCATTATTTTTATATATTTTGGTCGTATCTTTATCCTTTCATCTGGCTATTCCCTTCCATTTCCTGGGTGTTTCCAAATCATAACAGTGCAGTGCTTCATAAATAATTATCCGGAGTTACCAGCCCTGCTCCATAAGGTGCGAAGACTGTGCTCGCACATCCATCGCTCGCCCATATACTCCAGTCTATGCAGAGGCTGCAGCGATCGCTCCAGCTCCCCAAACCCCGCCTAATCATAGACGTTGCAACAAGGTGGAACTCCACCATGCTGATGGTTGAGAGGCTGTGCGAACAGAGGCAGACTGTAACCAGGAGGAGAGTGGTGGCCAGCATGGTCGCAATGGCGGACGGGGCACAAGGATGGCCATCGCTACCGTTAACGGGATCGCAGGGGCGTTTCAGGGCCAGACGGAGGCCGGCAGTTTGTCGTGCTGCACACGCTCCGGTCCCCCCTGGTGATGAGGAGGCCAGGGGCGCAGGCCAGGTGCCAGGCCAGGGGCGTGTGCCAGGGGCAGCGAGGTGGCGCAGAATCTTATGATCCAGACAGCGACATGGACGTGGCTGGAGAGCGACAGGTTGCGTGACGTTCGGTTGCCGGGGACACAGCACCTGTGCAGCTTGGTGAGTATGAGTCTTTGTCATGTTTGTCGCCCGCAGGGACTGGTTGAGGTGTAATCGGTGGGAGTAGTGCATTAGGGTTAGAGGAGCTGGGTCCGAGGGGTGGCGGCGGTATGGTAGGCCCGGATATTAGGGAGGTGCTGTTGACTATGTCTCACATTTTAAAAAGAATGGAAGGGGGTACAGCACTTGGGCAGGGGTGTCACCCGTCGGGCTATGGGTCGCGGCATCGGGTCTGGTGAATCAGATTGTGGGTGACCCCTGTAGGGCCGTGGAGGGGGAACAGGTACCCAGCTCTGGTGCAAACGGAGAAGGATAAAGGGAATGTGGTAAAATTGGACGATAGGGCAAAGGGTGAAGTTAAAGTTTGCTTTGAGGGCCCCTTGGGGGCGCATTTTAAAAAAGAGTTGAAGGCGAAAATTTGTTGTGATGAATAAGTGGAAATTTTTCCCTTTACCCCCTTGGAGAAGTTTAATTTGTATAGAGAAAAGAGGGATGACAGGAAAAAGGAGGAGGAGAAGCGAAGCTGGCACTGGCGCCTTATCCAGCAAACTTTCGTGAACTCGATGTAAGCATTCCCTATATTAGCAAGTGTTAGAGTTCAGAAGTCCACGGAAAATAGTTCATGACTGTTTTGTTATCTTGGGGAAGTTCACCGCACTTATGGTGGGCTGACCTGGTTGCGCTATGATGAACAATTCAGGCAGCGGAAGGCGGTCAGGCCTGGCATTAGGTGGTATCAAAAGGATATAGGCCTGTGACTTTAAGTGATGGCGCCCGCAAGGTATGGGAAGTCCTTTCACGGGAGCAGAGGGAGCATTTCCCAGCAGGCGGGACAAGGAGGAGGTAGTCAAGGGGGGCAAGGAGCAAAAGAAAAATCCGGAACATGCTGGCAGTTTAATGAGGGCCAATGCCAGGGCCATATCACTAAAATATCGGCGATACCGATACCGATACCGGAAGTCCCATGTAAGTCTATGGGAACCAAATATCGACATTAAAAAAAAACCATTCTTGCCTTGTTGGTTAATTGTACATGAAGGAAAACAACAAAGAGTAATGTAGAATGTATTGGGGGAGGTTGAGGAGACAATAAAGGCATACATGTTTAACCCAATGCATTGGAATAGCATTAATATATATTTTTTTGGAAATACGTTTGGATTGACGAACAAATTGACAATGTTGTTAACCTTTTTTCTATTTTGGCAAATATGTATGTTTCACAACTTCCATGCTCTTCACCTTTTTAACTTTTGCCAGTGCCACACTTTCTCCTTCATAATCTTCAGCAGCATCATCTTTCTCATCAAATTATTCTTCATCTTCACCTTCTTAATCTTCTTCTTAAACTTCTTGTTATTCATGTTTTTGTTTACATTTCTCATATTGTTATTATTAAACTATTAATCTTCTTCATATTCAAATTCTTCATCTTCTTCCTCTTCATCTTCTTCATCATATTCTTATTTGTGACAGAGATTCCTGTACTTGTAATCTGTAAAAGTATGAATTTTTCATTCTTCCGTTCTTGCTGTCACAAAAGATTTAAATTACAACAGTATTTGTCCGTGTTCAGTTTAGCCTGCAGCAGCAGGCATTTTCCAGGGGCACCACGAGGAGGAACGGACTCACCCCCATACACTGCTTAGTCTTCTTCTGCTTAGAATTTAGAGCATATATTTTGCTCTTCATTTTGGTCTTATACTTCATGTTCTTCTGCTTTTTGATCTTCTGCTTATTGTTCTTCTGTCTGTTGTTCTGTATCTTGTAGTTTGTCTTAACCTTCTTTGTCCTGTTGGTGATCTTCTTCAGGGTAATCTTTTATTTTTTCTTTGTGATGGTGTTCAGGCTGGTTGGCTTCATGCTCGTCGTCCTTGTTGTCGTCATCTTCTTCTGGGTGGTCTTTAAGGTCGTCTAATTTCAGAGAACCAGCTGACGTTACTGGAACCCGGACGGGTATCAGATGGAACAAGAGACAATGGAAGTAACGAGGAACAGCTGACTGTGCTGGAACCCGGAGGGGCAGCAGAAGGAAAAGAGGCAATGTCACAACCGAGTACCAGCTGATGTTACTGTGACACGGTTACTAAGCAGGAGGTACCTGTGCTCCAAAGCACTACCAAGGACCAGCAGACGTTGCTGGAACTCGGATACGGAGATGGAGGCACCTAGGCCAAAGGCACTGGGGAGAACCACTTGATGGTACTGGACCCCGGACGGGTAGCAGAAGGAAAAGAGGCAATGTCACAACTGAGTACCAGCTGACGTTACTGTGACACGGTTACTAAGCAGGAGGTACCTGTGCTCCAAAGCACTACCAAGGACCAGCAGACGTTGCTGGAACTCGTATACGGAGATGGAGGCACTAGGCCAAAGGCACTGGGGAGAACCAGTTGACGGTACTGGACCCCGGACGGGTAGCAGAAGGAAAAGAGGCAATGTCACAACCGAGTACCAGCTGACGTTACTGTGACACGGTTACTAAGCAGGAGGTACCTGTGCTCCAAAGCACTACCAAGGACCAGCAGACGTTGCTGGAACTCGTATACGGAGATGGAGGCACCTAGGCCAAAGGCACTAGGGAGAACCAGTTGACGGTACTGGACCCCGGACGGGTAGCAGAAGGAAAAGAGGCAATGTCACAACCGAGTACCAGCTGACGTTACTGTGACACGGTTACTAAGCAGGAGGTACCTGTGCTCCAAAGCACTACCAAGGACCAGCAGACATTGCTGGAACTCGTATACGGAGATGGAGGCACCTAGGCCAAAGGCACTGGGGAGAACCAGTTGACGGTACTGGACCCCGGACGGGTAGCAGAAGGAAAAGAGGCAATGTCACAACCGAGTACCAGCTGACGTTACTGTGACACGGTTACTAAGCAGGAGGTACCTGTGCTCCAAAGCACTACCAAGGACCAGCAGACGTTGCTGGAACTCGTATACGGAGATGGAGGCACCTGGGCCAAAGGCACTGGGGAGAACCAGTTGACGGTACTGGACCCCGGACGGGTAGCAGAACGCACCCATGAAAATGTAAGTTGACAGGACGCAAGCCGTCCGCAGTTACCGAATCACACAGTCCTACAGTGGGTGCTTGTCCTATTGTCACAATGGAAACAGCCTTTATTTACATATCCCACAGCACACATAGGAATCACCTAAACTGCAGGCACCATAGAGTCGGCTAACCCGAATGCAACACGACAGCACAACTTATTGGAGGATAATTGACGTTCACACTGCCAGGAAACAGCTGTCGTGCTGTAACCAGGCTGGCCAGGAGTCAGTACCCCTGCCAATTACTTACGAGCAACAAATGGCAGGTGTTGTAGCCCAGGGAGTAGAGTTCAGGTGGTAGAAAGATGAACATAACAGGAGACATGGAAAACGTTGCCAAACAGTTATTTAATCTTAAAACGGACAGGCAAATTCAGGTGATATCCATGCCTTGTTCATTTTCAGAAAAGTAAGCCGGTCTACATTCTCTGAGGATAGTCGCATGCGACGGTCTGTTAGTACACCACCTGCAGCACTAAAGACGCGCTCAGATAATACACTGGCAGCAGGGCAAGCCAGCACCTCCAATGCATACTGGCTAAGCTCTGGCCATGTATCCAACTTAGAGACCCAAAATTTGAAAGGGGAAGAGGCATCTTGGAGTACACTTAGAGGGAAAGACAAGTAGTCTGTCACCATCTTACGGAAACGTTGCTTCCTGGTGACTGGAGCCGTCTCGGATGGTGTAGACCTTGCTGGCGCTGTCACAAAACTTCGCCACATTTGTAACATACAGCTCTTGCCCTGTGCAGAGGTGCTGCTTGTGCTCCCTCTTGTTGTAGAGGTGTCTACACTGCCTCGACGCACAGAGCTGCTTTGTAAAGCAGTAGCAGCAGCATCTCTCTCGGCTGGAATGTACAACAGTATGGATTGCACCAGTGTGTCTTGGTACTCCGCATTTTACGGTCCCGGTTCCCCAGTGTGATGAGGGTTTGTAAGTTGTCCCGGTAGCAACGGTCTAGGAGGGTGTACACCCAATAATCTGACGTGGTGAGAATGTGGGCGATGCGGCGGTCGTTTCTCAGGCACTGAAGCATGAAATCAACCATGTGCTGCAGACTCCCAACTGGCCAACAAAAGCTGTCCTGTGGAAGAGGACATCTCTGCCTCCTCTGCATCACCCCACCCTCGCTCTACATACTGACTAGAGCGTTGTGTACCTCCCTCTGTAGGGATTTCTTCCTCCTCCATTGACTCCTCCTCCTCCTCACAAAGTGAGCCCTGCCCAGCCCTTTGTGAGGAACCACGTTGCGCTGACTGTCCTGAAGGTAATAGAATTTGTGACTCCTCATCCTCCACCTCTTCCAAAACCTCTTCCTTTAGTGCTTTCAGTGATTTCTGAAGCAGGCAGATAAGGGGGACAGTCATGCTGACTAGTGCATCATCTGCACTCGCCATCCGCACTGAGACATCAAACGCACGCAAAACGTCGCAGATGTCCTTCATAGAGGCCCACTCAGTAGTGGTGAAGTGTGGACGGCGCAAAGAGCGACTTGATTGCGCCTGATGCAGCTGATACTCCATTACTGCTGTCTGCTGCTCACACAACCGCTCCAACATATGTAACGTGGAATTCCACCTGGTGGGTACGTCACATATGATGCGATGTTCAGGAAGGCGAAATCGGCGTTGCAGAGCAGCAATGCGCGATCTGGCTATGCTGGAACGTCGCAAGTGAGCGCACTCTAGGCGGACCTTGTGCAGCAGTCCAGCAAGATCCGGATAGTCCCTCAAAAAACTCTGCACGACCAAGTTGAGCACATGTGCCAGACATGGTATGTGAGTAAGGTTGCCAAGGCCCAGAGCTGCCACCAGATTTCGGCCATTGTCACACACTACCAAGCCTGGCTTGAGATTCGCAGGCAAAAACCACACGTCGCTCTCCTGCTTGATGGCATTCCATACCTCCTGCGCTGTGTGGCTTAGATTCCTCATTGAAATCATTTTCAGGACGGCCTGTTGACGTTTGGCCACGGCTGTGCTCATATCGGTCGCAACAGGTAAGCGTTCACGGGTCCATGTGGAGGTATACCGTGACAGCTCGTGCAGCGATGATTCTGAGGAACTGGAGTAGGAGGAGGAATCAATGTGTACGGACTGGATTCCTGCAATCCTTGGAGTTGGCAGAACACGTACAGCGCCACTGGCAAGATCTGTACCCGGCTCCACAACATTGACCCAATGGGCAGTGAGGGAAAGGTATCGTCCCTGGCCATGGGTACTGGTCCACGCATCGGTGGTCAGGTGGACCCTGCTACTGACGGCGTTTAGTAGCGCATGTTTAATGTTTCCCTCGACATGTTTTTGCAGAGCAGGGACGGCTTGCCTGCTGAAATAAAATCGGCTTGGCACATTATATTGTGGGACTGCCAATGCCATTAAGTTCCTGAAACTGTCAGTCTCCACCAGCCTGAATGACAGCATTTCAAGGGACAGGAGTTTTGCAAGGCCAGCATTCAGAGCCTGTGCTCGTGGATGGTTTGCCGAGTATGGCCGTCTTTTATCCCATGCCTGAGGTACCGATGGCTGTTTTGTGGCCTGGGAGTGTGACGATGACTGTGAACTTGCTGCTGTGGGTGGAATAACAGTTTGTCTATGGACAACAGTGACCGAGGTTCTTCCATGGAGATCCTGTGAGGAAGCCGAACCAGGTGTGTGTGAGCTGGAGGTAGAGGCTCCAACACGACCTGAAGATGTAGGTGCTGCTGTAGGTTGGCCTACATCTCCAGTGTGTCTTTGTAACTCAGCTACGTGCTTTGTCCGTACATGTTTCCACATATTTGTGGTATTCAGGTTACTGATAATTTTACCTCTTTTAACTTTTTGCTTACACAGCTTGCATTTAACATACCAAATATCATCTACAAGTCTGTCAAAAAAGGACCATGCAGTGCAAGTCATGGGAGCGCCAATTTTGACATTTCTAAGAGAACTGCTCCCAACAGGTGCCAAACTGGAGGCTACAGGCAAGCGAGTCTGCAGCCTACCTCTCCCTCCTCTTTGTACCGTTGGGCCAATCTCTTCCTCAGAGCTGCTCCCACCACCTTCCTGCTGCTCACGCCATGTTGGGTCTCGGACTTCATCATCTCCACTACCCTCTTCCAACACCTGCTGCTGTTGCAACCAATGTATTGGATACGGATGGAAGCGCGTCACACTAAAATTTAAATTGCATGGAGCAGCAAGAATTACACTGAAGAAAAAAAAAGAGGTCTGTGAGTGACACGTGCAGATGCCTACAGACAGCGTTGCATGCAGAGCAAACTGCAGCGTCACCTGCACTCACACACACCTTGCAGAGCTGTTAAAATAACACTGCAGGCAAAAGGACGCTTTACACAGCGGTTGGTGCTAGCCTGCCTAAAGCACACTACACTAAATCGCAATCTCTAACTGTCCCTCAGAGTCAGCACAGCAGCGTTCTGTCCCTAACTGAATTCATAGCACAGTGACGCTAAAATGGCGGCGGCTCCTTTTATAGTGCATTCTGACATCATTTCAGCATCCAATCACAGCCATGCCATTAGTTAACATGACCGCAGCAGTACAGGATGTGCCCACACTTCTTAGGATTCCTCATTGGCTGACTAAAATCACATTGCCTCTCAAAGAATTATGGGAACTTCCGATTCCGGTATACGATATATGGAAAATATCGGAACAAAGTATCGAAAGGCCGATACAGCTAATATCGGCCGATACCCGATACTTGCGGTATCGTATCGCTCAACACTAGTTGTGAATCAATGCCTAAAGTGTGGGGGAGGGGACAGAAATTCAATGAACAACTCAGGTAGCTAGCAACTTTTAGCTTGTATTTCTCTGCAGGATGTTTTGCTGATCTAACAATGGCCTCTACATCTCGCAGGAGACAATGATCAAATGATCCTAATATTTTTGGCTACATCTGTGGAAAATTTACTGTGAAGACTCAGAGACGCAACATTACTGACTTTGTTAAGAGGGTGTATTGTGCGTACTTCAGAGTAAAACTTGGAGAACAAGACAAGCATTGTCTCCTCACAAAAGTGTGCAAAACCTGTATTGAGAGCTTGAGATCATGGTCTCAAGGAAAGAATGCTAAACTTTAGTTTGGAGTTCCTATGGTTTGGAGAGAACCAAGCAATCATTTAGAAGACTGCAATTTCTGCTTTGTCGATGTAAAAGGTTTGAATAAGAAAAACAAGCAATATTTGCAATACCCGACCAGTTGCCCATAGTGAAGACATACCTGTTCCAAAATTAACTGCGCTTCCAGAAAACGTTGACACAGATCTCTCCTCACATTGTTATACTGATGAAGACAGTCCAGATATTTTTCAGCCATGTCATGAAGATAGTGACAAAGCAATTCTGTTTTTTCAGTCTGCTTTGAATGATCTGGTTAGAGATCTTTATCTACCAAAAGAGTCTGCTGAACTATTGGCTTCAAGAAGACTACAAGAGAATCAAATGTTCAAACCCAGTACAAGTGTCTCATTTGATCGTAACAGGGAAGCAGCACTGCCTAAGTACTTCCATTCAGATGGCCAGCTTCTCTATTGTACTGATGTTGAAGGGCTACTTCTCTTTATGGGACTTCCAACATATAATTCAAGAGATTGGAGGCTTTTTATGGATAGTTCCAAAAGAAGTTTAAAATGTGATCTGTTACATAATGGAAATAAGTATGGCTCTGTAACAATAGGTCATTCTGTAAAACGTAAAGAAGAATATAAAAACATCAAGATTGTTCCACAGAGGTTACAATATAATGTTCATGGGTGGTTAATTTGTGTTGATTTTACAATGGTTAACTTTCATTTGGGTCTGCAAGGAGGGTACAAAAAAACACCCTTGTTTTCTGTGCTACTGGGACAGTTGAGCTACAGCAGAGATGGGTTGAAAAATGAATGGCCTCAGAGACAGAGTTTGGCATCTGGCGACAAGAATGTGATCCATGATCCTCTAGTGGATAGGAAGAACATTGTCTTTCCTCCCTTGCACATAAAACTTGGATTGATGAAGCAGTTCGTCAAAGCTCTCAATCACTGTGGAGAATGCTTTAATTATATATGTTCAACTTTTCCTGGTCTTAGTGAAAAGAAGAAAAAGGCTGTAATATTTGATGGACCTCAAATAAGAACACTTCGGAGAGACCCAAATTTTATCACATCAATGAATGAGACAGAAGAAAGAGCTTGGAATGCATTTTGAAATATGGTACAGAATTTTCTAGGGAATAAGAAAGCAGACAACCATGAAGACATTGTGGAAGAGCTACTAATGAGTCTGCAAAATCTTGGATGTAGAAGGAGTATCAAGATTCTGTTGCACAGCTTCTGAATCCACACCTTTGCAGTAGAAAACTTCACAGAGCAGGCTTCATGGGATAAAAAGCTTTTACTTCTTACAACATGAGGTAAAAGGATAATGCACAGTCATTTCAGCATTGCATCAGGAAACAGGAGCAAAACGAAAGTGAAACTACAATTGAGACTATTTCTTATACAATACATTAAACAGAAGGAAACGTTACACAACATCGCCATCTACTGTCAGGTCAGCATAAAGTCCTCCTTTTACTTATAATAAGTCCTAATCTGTTGCATATGCCAACAAATTCACTATTTACACAGCCATTTTGACTTTTTTCCAGAGCACCGTGGGGATGTGAGTGAGGAACAAGGGGAGCGTTTTCATCAGGACACTAAAACAATGGAAGAACGGTATCAAGACCGGTGGGACTCACACATGATGGCTGACTATTGCAGGAGCTTGATGAGAGACAACCAAGAAGCTGTACATCATAGATCAGCCAAGAAAAGAAAGTTCAAATAACTGCCATTTGCCATTCATCTGTGTGCCATATATATGTGTTTTTTTATATTTGGTATTTGAATTCTGTAAGTATATTTGATTTGCTGTACATAGACTTTGTAATCTTTGTTATTCCTTCATTAAAAATATACAAGATGTAGTACAGAAAATCATGTGTTTTAATCATAAAATATTTGATAGTAGTAATTTTCATCAAAAATGGAAAATATCTCTACATCCTGATGTGATAGCCAAACACATAGTTCATATTCGTAATCAGCAGCCAAAATTGAGTTGAAATATGTTTTAAAAACCTTTTGCCTGAAAAATTGCATTGAACAGTGATTATTTTCAGGCTAGGCCTAGCAGTCACCAACCACATAACAGCTGCAGCAGGCCGTGTTTGGCCATAGTGTCCAATGGACCCAACTTTTCAGGCTCCTGTTCCTTTTTGCTAATCATCCAGCTGCCATGTTTGATCCTTCAACCTAGTATGGCCCATCGACCGGTAATCCTTAGACTTTCTAAACGCAACGTGGCAACAGGTTTTTCACAAAATTCGTTAGGTATATACAAAAGTGTGGTCAGGGTTTCAAGAACATTTATGGGTACAGTTTAAAAAAATCGACATTTTATTCTTTACACACAGACCTAGTAAACCAGTTTGTCTAAAGATATTTTTCATCTTTTTCGGTTACTTAATGTTTGTATTGTTCATGTTCACAAAGCATATAAACATATGGCAATATTATTGGATTTGGCAGGAGAGGAGACATTTAAAAAGGGTGCCACGAATATCAGACGTCTGTGACTATGAAAAGTGTGAAAGAAGATCACCATAAACCGCCAATGCATCCAATTGTGAGTTGACGTCCATTGAAAATGGTAGCCAATGCCATTGAGCATCGTAAGGTAGAGCCCAGCAGGACAGGCCATAGCTAAGTCTTAACCAGCATGGATCAGTTACCAAAATTGGTAGTGGCTGTCCCTGTGAATGATTTCAGTGCCAAGACTCCACAGCTGTGGAGCAGGGAGAGGTAACTATTGCGAGTGCTGGGGCCATAAGCAAGCAGGGGGGGCCCAGTCATGTGCGCCAGCAGTGGCACAGGGCCCCTCATAGTATGCCCGTGTGTCTGACGGCGAGTGGGCCCATCCCACCGTCAGAGACAATTTTTGTATTATGAGGGACCCTGTGCCAGTGCCGTCGCCCGAGAGTGGAAGCCCCCACCTACTCAGGGTACCGGCACTAGCCCGGGGGCACCAGGAGGTGACCCCGGCCCTGTGGGATGGGGCAGGCCAGATAGAGAGGTGGCAAAAAGTTACATAGGTTGAGGTGTATGCTGGACGTTCTGCAGCTGAAAATGGAGGAATTTTGAGAATTCAGAGGAAGACAACGACAAAACAAGCCATTTTGCTGACAACCTATGTGTCCTGAGGGGAAGGTGGGACAAAATCCTTTGAAACCCATTCATGGTTCATTTTAATAAAGGTTAGATCATCAACGTTTTCTGTCGACAGCCTGGTCCTTCTTTCTGTCAGGATTGATCCAGCAGCACTGAAAAGACTCTTTCTGATAGCACACTACCAGCAGGGCAAGCAAGCTCCTGTAAAGCATATTGTGCCAATTCAGGCCAGGTGTCCAGTTTACAGGCCCAGTAGTCAAAGGGGAATGACGGGTGAGGGAGAACATTGATAGGGGAGGAGAAGTAATTTGTAACCATAGTTGTCAACTGCTGTCTCCTGTCTGTTGCTATAGAATGCAGATTATTACCATGCGTGTGAGGTGTCCGTGAGAAATCAGTCCACAACATGGTCATAAACGCCACTTCAGCTGTGTCGACCACGAACACCTCTTCCATTTGGCCCATGACGACTCGTGGTAGAACCTGCAACGCTGCTGTTAGATGGGAATGCCTCTAACAATTTGCTTGTTTGTTGGCTAATATTAGCTCTAGGTTCTCCTGTGGCATGATATTTGTAATTTGCCTTCATAGCGTAGATCGAGGATGCTGGCCAACCAGTAGTCGTCATCCTTCCTCCTTTTTACAATGTGGGGGTCCCTTTTTAGGATCGCAAGGCATAATCAGACATCAGACATGTGGGCCAATGTTCCAGGTGTCAGTGACGCACTGCCAGCCGTAGGTGTAGGAACACTTTCTGCCAAATCAACATCCCTCCAGTCATGCACAAACCCTGGACCTGAACTTGGCAAGCCAATATTTTGTCTTGGACCCTCAGAAGCATCCTCCTCCCCTACATAATCATCCCTCCCTCCTCTTCCTCTTCTGCCTCCACCTCGTCCAGGACAGTTCCCTGAGCAGACAATGGCTGAATGTCATCAAGACTTCTCTCTTCCTCGTTGTCATCCTCCACTGCACACGCCTGATCCTTAATGTGCATCAACGATTGCATGAGCAGACGCATAAGTGGGATGCTCATGCTTATGATGGCGTCGTCTGCGCTTACCAGCCATGTGCATTCCTCAAAACACTGAAGGACTTTACAGAGGTCTTTCAGCTTTGACCACTGCACACACCGACAACTCCATGTCTGCCCTAGAACTACCTGCCCGTGAATCCTCCCATAAATGCATTACAGCCTGCCTCTGTTCGCACAGCCTCTCTAACATGTGCATGGTGGAGTTCCACCTTGTGGCAACATCTATAATTAGGCAGTCCTTGGGGAGCTTAAGCGCTTGCTGCAGCTTCTGCATGCGACTAAAGTCCAAGGGGGAGCGACGGATGTGCGAACACAGTCTTCGCACTTTATGGAGCAGAGCTGTTAACTCCGGATAATGATTTAAAAAGCACTGCACCACCAGGTTCAAGGTGTGAGCCAGGCAAGGTATGTGTCGGAGTTTTGACATGGATATGGCCGCCACAAAATTATGGCTGTTATCACTGACTACTTTGCCTGGCTCAAGATGTATACTGCCCAGCCTTGTCTCTGTTTCTCGATGCAAGTATTGGGACAGTACATCAGCGGTGTGTCTCTTGTCGCCCAAACACATAATTTGTAAAACAGCCTGCTGAAGCTTACCACTAGCTGTTCGATAGTGGGACACCTCGTCTGCAACACTGCCAGTTGCAAATGGAGTGCTCGTGCGTCTGCGCTCTGCTGACGAGCTTTTACTTCTGGAGGAGGAGGAGGAGGCGGGGCGAACGCCTACAGCCAACTGTTTCCTATAACGTGGGCTAGGCAGCACTGTCCCACCACCGCTGTCCTCTGTGGACCCTGCATCCACCACATTAACCCAGTGCGCAGTTATGGACACGTAACGGCACTGGCCATGCCTACTGGCCCATGCATCTGTTGTGAGGTGCACCTTTCCACTGACTGATTGCTGCAGTGAATGGACAATGCGGTCTTTCACATGCTGGTGGAGGGCAGGGATGGCTTTTCTCGAAAAAAAAAGTTACGACTGGGTATGCCATAGCGTGGGACAGCGTAGGTCATGAGTTCTCTGAACAATGCGCTTTCAACCAAACGGAAGGGCAAACATCTCTAATGAGATCAGTTTTGCAATGCAGGCGTTCAAACCCTGTGTATGAGGATGAGAGGCTGAGTACTTTCTTTTCCTACTCAGAGCGTCTGTGTCACGCTGTCTAATGATATGTATACAATGTCAGTAAACTATTAATACAGGAACAACACTCTATACAACAACTAGTATAGCAACATCAGCATGTAAGTATAGAATAGATTTACCTGACACGATATCTGCTGAACCCAGGGTTAATCTTGAGGACTTGATGAGCTGAAACAGGAAAGAGGTGGACCGGGATCTAACCTGACCCTAAACTGGGGTCCTAACTAATCCCTCACCTTGGAGGTACTGATAATGGTTCAGAGGTCCAAGTCACCAACCTAACCCTGTCTCCTATCAGACCCTGAACCCTGTAATCAGTCCTAAGAAGGATCCTGACTACCACCAAAGGGATATGGGCTGATCTTAGCTAAATACACAGATTAGACATATAAGACAGACAGGATAACACTCGCTTGCATACACACTCAAACACCAAAGGAACATAAATGGTCTGGGAAATAAACTCTAACCAAGTTGAGCTTAGAACAACTAAGGAGCTCACAACTAAAGTCTATACAGATTCATTCCTATCTGTGGTCTGCATGAAGGTTTCACTGGCAACTCCCCAAGCAGACAACCAGGAATTTAAAGGAAACCAATCAACAAATAATCAATTGCAGCCGGGAGAAACTGCACCCAGTCCCAGCACCGAGCACAGACAGAATTAACTCCCTAGCTGCCAAACACAAAGAAACAGCAGCTCAGCTGTGAGAAGTCAAAATGTGCAACCGCGACGATCTTCGTGGCAATGCACACATGACAGTACCCCCCCTTCTACGAGGGGCCTCCGGACCCTCAGGGCCAGGCCTGCCCGGGTGAGTTCTGTGGAAGGTCCGAACCAAACGATCTGCGTTAACATCAGACGCAGGGACCCACGTCCTCTCCTCTGGACCATACCCCTTCCAATGCACCAAGTACTGAAGGGACCGGCGATTCAGACGTGAGTCAATGATCTTTGATACTTGAAATTCCAAGTTACCATTGACCAACACAGGAGGAGGAGGTAGAGGTGACGGTATGACTGGTGCCACATACCTTTTAAGTAATGACTTGTGGAACACATTATGAATTTTAAACGTAGGAGGGAGGTCCAGACGAAATGCCACAGGATTAATTATGGAACTGATCCTGTACGGCCCGATGAATCTGGGACCCAGTTTCCAGGAGGGCACTTTAAGTTTTATATTCCTGGTAGACAACCATACCAGATCGTTCACATTCAGATCTGGACCAGAAACTCTCCTCCTATCAGCCATACGTTTGTAACGGTTCCCCATCGCACTCAGATTATTCAATACACCTCTCCACACAGAAGCAAGTGACGACGAGAAACGCTCCTCCTCAGGAACCCCAGAAGGGCCCCCCCCATTGAAAGTACAAAACTGAGGATGAAAACCATATGCCCCAAAAAACGGTGACTTACCAGTGGACTCGCTCCGCCTGTTGTTAAGAGCGAACTCTGCCAGAGGCAAGAAAGAAGACCAGTCCTCTTGGTTCTCTGAGACAAAACACCGGAGATATGTCTCTAAGCTCTGATTCAGATGCTCTGTCTGACCATTGGTCTGCGGATGAAAAGCCGAGGAAAATGACAATTGCATCCCCCGACGTAAACAAAATGCCCTCCAAAATTTGGACACAAACTGAGACCCCCTATCTGACACCACATCAGAAGGCAACCCATGAAGTCTAACGATCTCCCTAATGAACACCTGCGCCAGAGTTTTAGCATTAGGGAGTGCAGGAAGAGCAACGAAATGTGCCATCTTACTGAACCTGTCAACAACCACCAGTATGACAGTATTCCCTGACGACGGAGGAAGGTCCGTAATGAAGTCCATAGATAAATGAGTCCATGGACGCTCCGGAAGTTTCAAGGGTAAAAGGGTCCCAGACGGACGGGTATGAGGGGTTTTAGAGTGAGCACACACCCCACATGGCGCGACAAAAGTTATAACATCTTTATTAGCATTAGGCCACCAAAACCGGCGAGAAAGGAGATCTAAAGTAGCCTTACTCCCTGGATGTCCTGCTAGAGCAGAATTATGATGTGCCTCAATAACCTTTTGTCTCAACAGATTTGGGACAGTCTCCCTGGAGGTCCTGCAGGGGCGTCCCCCTGAGCCTCTAACACCTCCTCCTCAAGCTCAGAAAATACAGCCGACACTACCACCCCCTCCTGAAGGATAGGACTCGGGTCATCCGTTTTCCCGGCCCCTGGGAAACTGCGAGACAAGGCATCAGCCTTTACATTCTTAGACCCCGGGCGATAAGTGACGACAAAATTAAACCTGGTAAAAAACAACGACCATCGAGCTTGTCTGGAATTCAGACGCTTAGCGGATTCCAAATACAACAGGTTCTTGTGATCAGTAATAACGGTAACCGGGTGGACTGCCCCCTCCAAAAAGTGACGCCATTCTTCAAAAGCTAACTTAATGGCCAAAAGTTCCCTATTGCCGATATCATAATTCCTTTCGGCGGACGACAATTTCTTAGAAAAGAAAGCGCACGGATGCCATTTACCAGGGACGGACCCTGGGACAATATAGCACCCACCCCTACGTCAGACGCATCCACCTCCACAATGAACGGCTGAGATGCATCTGGTTGGATGAGAACGGGTGCCGAAGCAAAACATTTCTTCAAAGAGGAAAAGGCTTGGCAAGCTTTGTCCGACCATTTAGAAAAATCCGTCCCTTTTCTTGTCATGTCAGTGAGAGGTTTGACGACAGATGAGAAATTACAAATAAATTTCCGGTAGTAGTTAGCAAACCCCAAAAAACGCTGCAGAGCCTTAAGATCCCCTGGCTGATCCCATTCAAGCACTGCTCTCACCTTTTCAGGGTCCATACGGAAACCGGAGGCTGACACCAAAAAACCCAAAAACTGAAGTTCCTGTACGGCAAATACACACTTCTCCAGTTTGGCGTATAATTTATTGTCTCGCAAGATCTGCAACACCTGTCTCACATGCTCCTGATGAGACACAAGATCTGGCGAGTAAATTAAAATGTTGTCCAAATATACAACCACAAACAGCCCCACAAGGTGACAAAAAATGTCATTAACAAAATGTTAAAAGATTGGTTTGGTACCGTGTTAGCCAGTAGAAAAAAACATATAGAGTGCTTTCAGTGGGAGAAGCAAAATAGGAATCTTGTGAGTATGATACCTTTTAATGGCTAACAAAATATAGTTTAAGATATTAGAGGGCGAGCTTTCGAGACTGCTTACGTCTCTTCATCAGGCTGGTATAGCAAAATATTAGAAGAAACCAAATTATATACAGTGAAAAGCAAAGGCATGGTGTGATACATGGACATTTAGATAAACAAACACTGAAATAAACAAACACTGAGTTTAAAGAGAGAATCCTTAATTAGGTAAGATTAGATAAGTGGTGTGAAAGTTTCATGGACCCCATATGCATGTGAGATCAAAGGACTGATGGTGTCTCCATTGTTTTTGGAGGAAGTTGCTCAGATTTGGTAATGGGACATGAAACCGCCTGACAAATTGAGTCCTGTGTGATTAGAATCAAAGATGTTAATAAATTTGCTTTCCCAAACTCTGCGATGGTTTTGCGATTGGAAATTGCCTCTTAGAATGAAAATTTTCATATTGTCTATGTTGTGTCCTGGACCACAGAAATGTTTAGCCACTGGTAGATGGTTTTTTTTGTCTGTAATCGTATGACGATGAGACCTCATCCTTGCTCTCAGTCTCTGTCCTGTTTCTCCAACATAGAGGCCACCCACAGGACATATATTGCATAGAATTAAATATACCACATTAGAGGAGGAACATGTGAATGTCCCGGGGATCTTATAGTTTTGCTGTGTGTTGGGGATTTGGATCTTGTCGCTGGTTTCTATATGACTGCAAGTTTTGCATCTTCTCCCATTGCAAGGATATGTCCCTCTTGGTGAATCTGAGGGCATTGAACTTCGGATCATGATGTTTCTTAAATTTGGAGGTTGCCTGTAACACAGCAAGGGGGGGTCCTTGAATAATATTTTTAACTGGTCGTCCTTGTGTAGTATATGGTGAAGTTTTTTAGCCGTTTTTCTCAGTATTTCAAGCTGTGGGTTGTAGGTCACTACCAGAGGTACACGGTGATTTTCCTCTCTTTTCCTGTATTGAAGTAGTTGACTTCTAGGGATCCTTGTGGCCCTAGTGATCTGGTCCTCAATGGAGGTGGGATGGTAACCTTGAATTAAAAATGACATTTTAAGTTGGGTTAGGTGTTTATCCCTGTCCTTAGGACTGGAACAGATACGGTTGTATCTGAGGGCCTGGCTGTAGACAATGGACTTTTTAATGTGTTTAGGATGGAAGCTGTCCCATCTGAGGTATGTGGGACGGTCAAATGGTTTCCGATACACTGATGTTTGGAACAAACCATTTTGGATTTTTATGGTGGTGTCTAAGAAGTTGATTTTTGTTTTTGAGTGGTCCAATGTCAAGTTTATGGTAGGATGAAATTTGTTGAATTTGTCATGGAAATCTAGAAGTTCTTGTTCAGACTCAGTCCAGACTATTAAGATGTCATCAATGTAATGGAAATAGGCAAATGGTTTGATGGAGCAGGATGTTAAGAAGTCATTTTCCAGTTTAGCCATGAAGAGGTTGGCATACTGGGGTGCCATTTTACTTCCCATAGCGGTGCCGTCTGAACAAGAACTTCTAGATTTCCATGACAAATTCAACAAATTTCATCCTACCATAAACTTGACATTGGACCACTCAAAAACAAAAATCAACTTCTTAGACACCACCATAAAAATCCAAAATGGTTTGTTCCAAACATCAGTGTATCGGAAACCATTTGACCGTCCCACATACCTCAGATGGGACAGCTTCCATCCTAAACACATTAAAAAGTCCATTGTCTACAGCCAGGCCCTCAGATACAACCGTATCTGTTCCAGTCCTAAGGACAGGGATAAACACCTAACCCAACTTAAAATGTCATTTTTAATTCAAGGTTACCATCCCACCTCCATTGAGGACCAGATCACTAGGGCCACAAGGATCCCTAGAAGTCAACTACTTCAATACAGGAAAAGAGAGGAAAATCACCGTGTACCTCTGGTAGTGACCTACAACCCACAGCTTGAAATACTGAGAAAAACGGCTAAAAAACTTCACCATATACTACACAAGGACGACCAGTTAAAAATATTATTCAAGGACCCCCCCTTGCTGTGTTACAGGCAACCTCCAAATTTAAGAAACATCATGATCCGAAGTTCAATGCCCTCAGATTCACCAAGAGGGACATATCCTTGCAATGGGAGAAGATGCAAAACTTGCAATCATATAGAAACCAGTGACAAGATCCAAATCCCCAACACACAGCAAAACTATAAGATCCCCGGGACATTCACATGTTCCTCCTCTAATGTGGTATATTTAATTCTATGCAATATATGTCCTGTGGGTGGCCTCTATGTTGGAGAAACAGGACAGAGACTGAGAGCAAGGATGAGGTCTCATCGTCATACGATTACAGACAAAAAAAACCATCTACCAGTGGCTAAACATTTCTGTGGTCCAGGACACAACATAGACAATATGAAAATTTCCATTCTAAGAGGCAATTTCCAATCGCAAAACCATCGCAGAGTTTGGGAAAGCAAATTCATTAACATCTTTGATTCTATTCACACAGGACTCAATTTGTCAGGCGGTTTCATGTCCCATTACCAAATCTGAGCAACTTCCTCCAAAAACAATGGAGACACCATCAGTCCTTTGATCTCACATGCATATGGGGTCCATGAAACTTTCACACCACTTATCTAATCTTACCTAATTAAGGATTCTCTCTTTAAGCTCAGTGTTTGTTTATTTCAGTGTTTGTTTATTTAAATGTCCATGTATCACACCATGCCTTTGCTTTTCACTGTATATAATTTGGTTTCTTCTAATATTTTGCTATACCAGCCTGATGAAGAGACGTAAGCAGTCTCGAAAGCTCGCCCTCTAATATCTTAAACTATATTTTGTTAGCCATTAAAAGGTATCATACTCACAAGATTCCTATTTTGCTTCTCCCACTGAAAGCACTCTATATGTTTTTAACAAAATGTTGGAATACTGCTGGTGCAGTAGTCAGACCAAAAGGCATGACTAGGTTCTCATAATGTCCCTCCGGCGTGTTAAACGCCGTTTTCCACTCATCCCCCTCTTTTATCCTAATCAGATTATACGCCCCCCTGAGATCCAATTTAGAAAACCATTTGGCGCCAACAATTTGATTGAAGAGATCAGGAATAAGAGGGAGTGGATACAGATCTCGAACAGTAATCCGATTAAGTTCGCGGAAATCCAAGCAAGGGCGTAGGCCTCCATCTTTCTTCTTCACAAAGAAGAACCCCGCGGCTACTGGGGAAGATGAAGGTCTAATATGCCCTTTGGCCAGACTTTCAGAAATATAATCTTTCATAGCCTGCCTCTCAGGACCAGAAAGATTATACAACCTAGCTTTAGGCAACTTAGCATCAGGAAGGAGATTAATAGAGCAGTCATACACGCGATGAGGAGGCAACTCCTGACACCCCTCCTCAGAGAAAACATCCCCAAAATCCTCCAAAAAAGGAGGCAATGTACTAGGCACGACCGCACTGATGACTGTGTTCATGCAGTTGCTTTTGCAAAACTCACCCCATTGGCTTATTTCTCTGGACTGCCAATTAATCACAGGGTTATGTTTAACCAACCAAGGAAGTCCCAACACAATGGGAGTAGGTAGACCCTCCAACACATAACAAGATAATTGTTCCCTATGTATTGCCCCTACCCAAAGGTCAATGTTATGAACCTCATGAACAAAGCTACCTTGGCCGAGAGGCCTGGCGTCAATGGAGAATATAGGGATCGGTTTGACCAATACACTCAGATGCATACCTTGAGCCTGAGCAAACTGAGCGTCAACCAGATTAGCCCCGGAACCACTATCAAGAAGAACAGACAATCTCTCCACTCTCGTACCAACTACCACCTCCACTGGTACAAGGAACTGAGAAGAACTGGCGGATGAAATACATACTCCCAGGTTGTCGTCCACCACACAACCTGGGATTAACAGTTTTCCGGTGACTTTTGGCTCAACAAGGCACGGATGGACATTCTCCAACAAAATGTCCCTCTTTCCCGCAGAAAAAACATCCTCTAGTCCTGCGGCGTACCGCCAATCCCCTCCTACGAAATGATGTCCCTCCCAACTGCATAGGTTCATCCGAACAGACAAGGGGGACCTCAACATAAGGGACTTTAGTGGTAGGTGGAGAAACAACAGGGAGTGGGGTTACCTCACCCCTCTCCCGAAGCCGTCTATCAGTACGGATAGCTAAGGCCATAGCAGCCTCCAGAGAAGGAGGAGACTCATACTGAGCCAAAACGTCTTTTAATTTATCAGAAAGCCCATGACAAAACTGGCTCCTAAGAGCTGGGTCATTCCACTGAGTATCTGTGGCCCATCTACGAAACTCAGAAGCAAATTCCTCTGCCGGACGATCTCCCTGCTGTATCTTACGTAATTTTGTCTCAGCAAGAGAGACCCGATCTGGGTCATCATATACAAATCCCAGGGCAGTAAAAAATTGTCTACAGACAGTAGAGCCGGGGATCCCGGAGGAAGGTAAAATGCCCAGGATTGAGGGTCCCCTTGCAGAAGTGAGATAACAATTCCCACTCTCTGCTCCTCACTCCCTGATGATCGAGGCCGAAGCCGAAAATACAATTTACATGCCTCCCGGAAGGTGAAAAATTTGTCTCGCCCACCAGTGAACCTGTCCGGGAGAGCAACCTTAGGTTCAACTCTGGTTTGCTCCAGGGGAGACAAAACTTTGGACTTAATGTCCGTCAGCTTCATGGATAATCCCTGCAACTGCAGAGCCAGCTGGGCTACTGGATCCATGGTAACTGGAGATAATTTTTATGGCCAGTGAAAATGTCACGCTGTCTAATGATATGTATACAATGTCAGTAAACTATTAATACAGGAACAACACCCTATACAACAACTAGTATAGCAACATCAGCATGTAAGTATAGAATAGATTTACCTGACACGATATCTGCTGAACCCAGGGTTAATCTTGAGGACTTGATGAGCTGAAACAGGAAAGAGGTGGACCGGGATCTAACCTGACCCTAAACTGGGGTCCTAACTAATCCCTCACCTTGGAGGTACTGATAATGGTTCAGAGGTCCAAGTCACCAACCTAACCCTGTCTCCTATCAGACCCTGAACCCTGTAATCAGTCCTAAGAAGGATCCTGACTACCACCAAAGGGATATGGGCTGATCTTAGCTAAATACACAGATTAGACATATAAGACAGACAGGATAACACTCGCTTGCATACACACTCAAACACCAAAGGAACATAAATGGTCTGGGAAATAAACTCTAACCAAGTTGAGCTTAGAACAACTAAGGAGCTCACAACTAAAGTCTATACAGATTCATTCCTATCTGTGGTCTGCATGAAGGTTTCACTGGCAACTCCCCAAGCAGACAACCAGGAATTTAAAGGAAACCAATCAACAAATAATCAATTGCAGCCGGGAGAAACTGCACCCAGTCCCAGCACCGAGCACAGACAGAATTAACTCCCTAGCTGCCAAACACAAAGAAACAGCAGCTCAGCTGTGAGAAGTCAAAATGTGCAACCGCGACGATCTTCGTGGCAATGCACATATGACAGTCTGCTAAGGTGAGCTGGACTTGAGAGCTGCATCTGCTGGAACTATCGGTGGACACGAGGGACTGAGAGTGGGTGGTTGATGGTGATGGTGGTGGTGGTGATGGCCTAGATGAAGTTTTTCGTGGCATAAACAGTGATTCCCTGACTGCTTTGGCCTTGCGACGACACCTCTACATTTGTTGCTGGTGATGTGCCAACCGGTGGCCTTACAGTGGGGGAAGCAATGGAGCATTGCTGGCTAACTTGAGTAGGAGCCGGTGCACATGTGCTATCTGAGTTTTTGTACTCCGTCCACGCTTGCAGGTGCATGTTCACTAAATGTCTAAGCATGCAACTGGTGTTCAAATTTTTGAGATTTTCCCATTGGCTAAAGGTTCTTAGGCACTTTTTACAGACAAACTTAGCCTCATCGGTAGGATTTTGTTCAAAAAAGTGCCACACCGCACTCTTCCTACTATGGTATACATTTTGAGTCCTTGCTCACTCTGGTAATTTGACCGTCAGGCCAACCGTCCCTGCAACTTTATTTTTTTTAAGACCTTTTGGGACTCGTACAGGCCTGCCAGATAAACCCCGATGCGATCTCGATACCTGCTGCAGATACTTCTCCTCTTCTGAGCTACTGCCAGTGGCACCCTCTACCACCACTACATACCAATCTGGGTCAACAACTGGGTCATCCATCACCTCCTCTTCAATTTCATCTTCACCGTCCTCTCTGTCACCGTCTAAGGTGGTACAGTATGCGGGAAGGGGCACATGAGTTTCAGCAGGGTCACATTGTGGCACAGTAGACTTCAAGGGCAATGTAGTTCTGTGCTTCAATGGGGCAGCACAATCATCTAGCAGTGGCTGTGCATCAGTGCACTCAATGTCAGATTCATCTTGGACTGGGGAATCAGGCATTTGACTTAATAACCCAGGCATGGTATGTGAAAAGAGCTCCATGGCGTAATCTGAAGTGTGGGCTGACACATCCTTCATTTGCAGTGGGGGTAAAGGAGCCATGGAAAGTGGTTGGTCTGGACCAGAAGACTGCACTGACGAGTCAGTGGTTGCAGATTTTGAAATATCAGAAGAGGAGGCGATAGAGCTTGACGCAGCTTCGGCAATGTAAGCCAAAACCTTTTCCTGAAGCTCAGGCTTTAAAAGTGGTTTACCTACTCCCAGAAAAGGGAGCCTTCCAGACCTTCTGGAGCCAGATGATGATGCAGGCTCAACACCTCCTGCGTTAGGTGCTATTGTGCTTTTGGCACTAGCAGCAGATGTAGCACCACCATCAGTAACAGGTGGCCCACCACCACCACGTGCTTGACCTCTTCCACCATACTTCCTCATGTTTGTGTAAATGTTGGCAAAATCACAGAAGATATATGTTACTGTATAAGAAGCGTACAGCTGTATACGGTGAAGGTGAAAAATTTTAATTTTCGTTTATAGTTGCGGAGTAACACAAAAACTGTTACAACCCTCTTGTTAGGTTTTGTTTCAGTTTGCTGGTCACATGACCTTTTTACCCTATTTAGTCTGGCTCCGCCCTTCTGGCTTTGCTGGACTTCATTGTATTATCTACTCTTAAGCTAGCCAGGTGCTTAGGTGCCTTACTCTGTCAGTTTTGCTTGATCTTAGGATCTCTTAGTAATTTGTTTTGTTTTATATTTCCCTGCTACAATTTCTGTTAGGAGGTGTCCACCTTTTCTCCCAGTCCCTAGATCTTGTAGGGATTCCTCCCTCGCAACTATAGGTCTTCGTTCAGACTAGCTGAGGACTTTAGCGGGTCTGGTCGCAGGATCAGGTTCCCCGTTACATCGTAGGGATCCATCTCAGTTCTATTGTAGGGACAGAGTTCCCGTCTTTCCTTAGTGCTTGTAGCAGATCATAACACAAACTGTCACAGGCTTACTATGGATTACAGTAGAATTCAGAAATCAGATGTGATGCTCCACACAAGCAATTTGTACACTGTCAGTGGCAGTCAGCTGTATTACTCCACCAAATTAATTGCCCCCTTATCACAGTCAGGCAGCCTAGTAATTAGATGTGATGCTCCACTCAAGCAATTTGTACACTGTCAGTGCCAGGCAGCTGTACTACTCCTCCAAATTAATTGCCCCTTTATCACAGTCAGGCAGCCTAGTAATCAGATGTGATGCTCCAATGATCAAGCAATTTGTACAGTCAGTGCCAGGCAGCTGTACTACTCCACCAAATTAATTCCCCCTTATCACAGTCAGGCAGCCTAGTAATCAGATGTGATGCCCACTCATGCAATTTGCACACTGTCAGTGCCAGGCAGCTGTACTACTCCACCAAATTAATTGCCCCTATATCACAGTCAGGCAGCCTAGTAATCAGATGTGATGCCCACTCATGCAATTTGCACACTGTCAGTGCCCGGCAGCTGTACTACTCCTCCAATTAATTGCCCCTTTATCACAGTCAGACAGCCTAGTAATCAGATGTGATGCTCCAATCAAGCATTTGTACACTGTCAGTGCCAGGCAGCTGTACTACTCCACCAAATTAATTGCCCTTTTATCACAGTCAGGCAGCCTAGTAATCAGATGTGATGCTCCAATCAAGCAATTTGTACACGGTCAGTGCCAGGCAGCTGTACTACTCCACCAAATTAATTGCCCCCTTATCACAGTCAGGCAGCCTTGTAATCAGATGTGATGCCCACTCATGCAATTTGTACACTGTCAGTGCCAGGCAGCTGTACTACTCCACCAAATTAATTGCCCCTTTATCACAGTCAGGCAGCCTAGTAATCAGATGTGATGCTCCAAAATTCAAGAAAACACCAAGAAGCAAAAAAACAGGCAGAGATGCTTACCTGTCTAAAAAGGCCTCAATACTAGTGTTGAGCGATACGATACTGCAAATATCGGGTATCGGCCGATATTAGCTCTATCGGCCTTTCGATACTTCGTTTCGATATTTTCGTCTTATCGGATACCGGAATCGGAAGCTCCCATAATTCTTTGCGAGGCAATGTGATTTTAGTCAGCCAATGAGGAATCCTAAGAAGTGTGGGCACATCCTGTACTGCTGCGGTCATGTTAACTAATGGCATGGCTGTGATTGGATGCTGAAATGATGTCAGAATGCACTATAAAAGGCGCCGCCGCCATTTTAGCGTCACTGTGCTGTGAATTCAGTAAGGGACAGAACGCTGCTGTGCTGACTCTGAGGGACAGTTAGAGATTGCGATTTAGTGTACTGTGCTGTAGGCAGGCTAGCACCAACCGCTGTGTAAAGCTTCCTTTTGCCTGCAGTGTTGTTTTAACAGCTCTGCAAGGTGTGTGTGAGTGCAGGTGACGCTGCAGTTTGCTCTGCATGCAACGCTGTCTGTAGGCATCTGCACATGTCACTCACAGACTCTTTTTTTTTTCCTTCAGTGTAATTCTTGCAGCTCCATGCAATTTAACTATTAGTGTGACGCGCTTCCATCCGTATCCAATACATTGGTTGCAAACACTATAGAAGTAGACAAAGGAGTAGCCTTTCACAGATTGTGAACAGTTGTGTTTCAGTGTTCACTTCAGTCTGTGTTTTTTATTTTTTGAGTGCACATCACGCTCCAGTTACTTGTTCAAGCACTGCTGCTTGTACTCTGCTGAGCGTGTCTCAGTGGCTCATCCTTTTCATTTCTCTCCAATTGGTTCTGCTCCATTCCATTTAAAATATAATCTATTAGCGTGACGCGCTTCCATCCGTATACAATACATTGGTTGCAAACACTATAGAAGTAGACAAAGGAGTAGCCTTTCACAGATTGTGAACAGTTGTGTTTCAGTGTTCACTTCAGTCTGTGTTTTTTATTTTTTGAGTGCACATCACGCTCCAGTTACTTGTTCAACCACTGCTGCTTGTACTCTGCTGAGTGTGTCTCAGTGGCTCATCCTTTTCATTTATCTCCAATTGGTTCTGCTCCATTCCATTTAAAATATAATCTATTAGTGTGACGCGCTTCCATCCGTATACAATACATTGGTTGCAAACACTATAGAAGTAGACAAAGGAGTAGCCTTTCACAGATTGTGAACAGTTGTGTTTCAGTGTTCACTTCAGTCTCTGCGTAATAACCACACTTAGGCCTTATAACTTTTCTGACTTTCTTTCTCAATCTACCAAGATGAAGAAGTCAGTGAGTAAGGCACGTGGTCGTGGCCGTGGAGTTTCAGCAGGGAGAGGACGTGGGGATTCTGTGGCTGCTGCCGCCCTCAGTGACACAGCATCCACCATTTATCCCCGTGAGCGTTCCTTTATGCGCACTTTGGTAGGAGCTCGGCGTGCCCCCTGCTGCGGGAAGAACAAATTGAAGCCGTTGTTGGTTGGATGGCAGCCAATGCATCGACTTCAATTCCTTCCACCTCCTCTCAGGAACACAACACTGTTGAGCAACCATCTGTCTGTTCACCGCCTGTCAAATTGCCCAGTCAGTCAGAGAGTTCTGTACAGGAGCCAGCTGAGTCTCTGCTTCTGTTCTCAGAATCTGTTGGCTCGCAAACACGGGCACAGGCAAGCAGCATTCTGCAATTTGAAGAAGAGGGAGTATGCAGTGATGCGCAACAGCTGTGTCTCTCTCAATCTGAAGAGGCGGGTGAGCCAGTGCCGATGGACAGCACACCGCAGAACGCATCTTATGATGATGATGAGACTCAGGTGCCAGGTTTTGTGGAGCATGGTGCTGCCCAGACCATCCAACAGCAGCAGGTGTTGGAAGAGGGTAGTGGAGATGATGAAGTCCGAGACCCAACATGGCGTGAGCAACAGGAAGGTGGTGGGAGCAGCTCTGAGGAAGAGATTGTCCCAACGGTACAAAGAGGAGGGAGAGGTAGGCTGCAGACTCGCTTGCCTGTAGCCTCCAGTTTGGCACCTGTTGGGAGCAGTTCTCTTAGAAATGTCAAAATTGGCGCTCCCATGACTTGCACTGCGTGGTCCTTTTTTGACAGACTTGTAGATGATATTTGCTATGTTCAATGCAAGCTGTGTAAGCAAAAAGTTAAAAGAGGTAAAAATATCAGTAACCTGAATACCACAAATATGTGGAAACATGTACGGACAAAGCACGTAGCTGAGTTACAAAGACACACTGGAGATGTAGGCCAACCTACAGCAGCACCTACATCTTTAGGTCATGTTCGAGCCTCTACCTCCAGCTCTCACACACCTGGTTCGGCTTCCTCACAGGATCTTCATGGAAGAACCTCCGTCACTGTTGTCCATAGACAAACTGTTATTCCACCCACTGCAGCAAGTTCACAGTCATCGTCACACTCCCAGAACAAAAAACAGCCATCGGTAACACAGGCATGGGATAAAAGACGGCCATACTCGGCAAACCATCCACGAGCACAGGCTCTGAATGCTGGCCTTGCAAAACTCCTGTCCCTTGAAATGCTGTCATTCAGGCTGGTGGAGACTGACAGTTTCAGGAACTTAATGGCATTGGTAGTCCCACAATATAATGTGCCAAGCCGATTTTATTTCAGCAGGCAAGCCGTCCCTGCTCTGCAAAAACATGTCGAGGGAAACATTAAACATGCGCTACTAAACGCCGTCAGTAGCAGGGTCCACCTGACCACCGATGCGTGGACCAGTACCCATGGCCAGGGACGATACCTTTCCCTCACTGCCCATTGGGTCAATGTTGTGGAGCCGGGTACAGATCTTGCCAGTGGCGCTGTACGTGTTCTGCCAACTCCAAGGATTGCAGGAATCCAGTCTGTGCACATTGATTCCTCCTCCTACTCCAGTTCCTCAGAATCATCGCTGCACGAGCCGTCACGGTATACCTCCACATGGACCCGTGAACGCTTACCTGTTGCGACCGATATGAGCACAGCCGTGGCCAAACGTCAACAGGCCGTCCTGAAATTAATTTACATGGGGAATCGAAGACACACAGCGCAGGAGCTCTGGGATGCCATCAAGCAGGAGAGCGACGTGTGGTTTTTGTCAGCTAATCTCCAGCCAGGCTTGGTAGTGTGTGACAATGGCCGAAATCTGGTGGCAGCTCTGGGCCTTGGCAACCTCACTCACATACCATGTCTGGCACATGTGCTCAACTTGGTCGTGCAGAGTTTTTTGAGGGACTATCCGGATCTTGATGCACTGCTGCACAAGGTCCGCCTAGAGTGCGCTCACTTGCGACGTTCCAGCATGGCCAGATCGCGCATTGCAGCTCTGCAAGTCAGATTTCGCCTTCTGAACATCGCATCATATGTGACGTACCCACCAGGTGGAATTCCACGTTACATATGTTGGAGCGGTTGTGTGAGCAGCAGCCAGCAGTAATGGAGTATCAGCTGCAACAGGCGCAATCAACTCGCAATTTGCGCCGTTCACACTTCACCACTACTGAGTGGGCCTCTATGAAGGACATCTGCGACGTTTTGCGTGCGTTTGATGTCTCAACGCGGATGGCGAGTGCAGATGATGCACTAGTCAGCATGACTGTCCCCCTTATCTGCCTGCTTCAGAAATCACTGAAAGCACTAAAGGAAGAGGTTTTGGAAGAGGTGGAGGATGAGGAGTCACAAATTCAATTACCTTCAGGACAGTCAGCGCAACGTGGTTCCTCACAAAGGGCTGGGCAGGGCTCACTTTGTGAGGAGGATGAGGAGGAGGAGGAGTCAATGGAGGAGGAAGAAATCCCTACAGAGGGAGGTACACAACGCTGTAGTAAGTATGTAGAGCGAGGGTGGGGTGATGCAGAGGAGACAGAGATGACGCCTCTTCCAGAGGACAGCCTTTGTTGGCCAGTTGGGAGTCTGCAGCACATGGTTTATTTCATGCTTCAGTGCCTGAGAAACGACCGCCGCATCGCCCACATTCTCACCACGTCAGATTATTGGGTGTACACCCTCCTAGACCCTCGCTACCGGGACAACTTACAAACCCTCATCACACCGGTGAACCGGGACCGTAAAATGCAGGAGTACCAAGACACACTGGTGCAATCCATACTGTTGTACATTCCAGCCGAGAGAGCTGCTGCTGGCTGCTACTGCTTTACAAAGCAGCTCTGTGCGTCGAGGCAGTGTAGACACCTCTACAACAAGAGGGAGCAGAAGCAGCGCCTCTGCACAGGGCAAGAACTGTATGTTACAAATGTGGCAAAGTTTTTTGACAGCGCCAGCAAGGTCTACACCATCCGAGACGGCTCCAGTCACCAGGAAGAAACGTTTCCGTAAGATGGTGACAGACTACTTGGCTTTCCCTCTAAGTGTACTCCCAGATGCCTCTTCCCCTTTCAAATTTTGGGTCTCTAAGTTGGATACATGGCCAGAGCTTAGCCAGTATGCATTGGAGGTGCTGGCTTGCCCTGCTGCCAGTGTATTATCTGAGCGTGTCTTTAGTGCTGCAGGTGGTGTAGTAACAGACCGTCGCATGCGACTATCCTCAGAGAATGTAGACCGGCTTACTTTTCTGAAAATGAACAAGGCATGGATCTCACCTGAATTTGCCTGTCCGTTTTCAGATTAAATAACTGTTTGGCAACGTTTTCCATGTCTCCTGTTATGTTCATCTTTCTACCACCTGAACTCTACTCCCTGGGCTACAACACCGCCATTTGTTGCTCGTAAGTAATTGGCAGGGGTACTGACTCCTGGCCAGCCTGGTTACAGCACGACAGCTGTTTCCTGGCAGTGTGAACGTCAATTATCCTCCAATAAGTTGTGCTGTCGTGTTGCATTCGGGTTAGCCGACTCTATGGTGCCTGCAGTTTAGGTGATTCCTATGTGTGCTGTGGGATATGTAAATAAAGGCGGTTTCCATTGTGATAATAGGATAAGCACCCACTGTAGGACTGTGTGATTCGGTAACTGCGGACGGCTTGCGTCCTGTCAACTTACATTTTCATGGGTGCGTTCTTCTACCCGTCCGGGGTCCAGTACCGTCAAGTGGTTCTCCCCAGTGCCTTTGGCCTAGGTGCCTCCATCTCCGTATCCGAGTTCCAGCAACGTCTGCTGGTCCTTGGTAGTGCTTTGGAGCACAGGTACCTCCTGCTTAGTAACCGTGTCACAGTAACGTCAGCTGGTACTCGGTTGTGACATTGCCTCTTTTCCTTCTGCTACCCGTCCGGGGTCCAGTACCGTCAAGTGGTTCTCCCCAGTGCCTTTGGCCTAGGTGCCTCCATCTCCGTATCCGAGTTCCAGCAACGTCTGCTGGTCCTTGGTAGTGCTTTGGAGCACAGATACCTCCTGCTTAGTAACCGTGTCACAGTAACGTCAGCTGGTACTCGGTTGTGACATTGCCTCTTTTCCTTCTGCTACCCGTCCGGGGTCCAGTACCGTCAAGTGGTTCTCCCCAGTGCCTTTGGCCTAGGTGCCTCCATCTCCGTATCCGAGTTCCAGCAACGTCTGCTGGTCCTTGGTAGTGCTTTGGAGCACAGGTACCTCCTGCTTAGTAACCGTGTCACAGTAACGTCAGCTGGTACTCGGTTGTGACATTGCCTCTTTTCCTTCTGCTACCCGTCCGGGTTCCAGCACAGTCAGCTGGTCCTCGTTACTTCCATTGTCTCTTGCTCCATCTGATACCCGTCAGGGTTCCAGTAACGTCAGCTGTTTCTCGGAAATTAGACGACCTTAAAGACCACCCAGAAGAAGATGACGACAACAAGGACGACGAGCATGAAGCCAACCAGCCTGAACACCATCACAAAGAAAAAATAAAAGATTACCCAGAAGAAGATCACCAACAGGACAAAGAAGGTTAAGACAAACTACAAGATACAGAACAAGAGACAGAAGAACAATAAGCAGAAGATCAAAAAGCAGAAGAACATGAAGTATAAGACCAAAATGAAGAGCAAAATATATGCTCTAAATTCTAAGCAGAAGAAGACTAAGCAGTGTATGGGGGTGAGTCCGTTCCTCCTCGTGGTGCCCCTGGAAAATGCCTGCTGCTGCAGGCTAAACTGAACACGGACAAATACTGTTGTAATTTAAATCTTTTGTGACAGCAAGAACGGAAGGATGAACAATTCATACTTTTACAGATTACAAGTACAGGAATCTCTGTCACAAATAAGAATATGATGAAGAAGATGAAGAGGAAGAAGATGAAGAATTTGAATATGAAGAAGATTAATTAGTTTAATAATAACAATATGAGTAATGTAAACAAAAACATGAATAGCAAGAAGTTTAAGAAGAAGATTAAGAAGGTGAAGATGAAGAATAATTTGATGAGAAAGATGATGCTGCTGCTGAAGATTATGAAGGAGAAAGTGTGGCACTGGCAAAAGTTAAAAAGGTGAAGAGCATGGAAGTTGTGAAACATACATATTTGCCAAAATAGAAAAAAGGTTAACAACATTGTCAATTTGTTAGTCAATCCAAACGTATTTCCAAAAAAAAATATATTAATGCTATTCCAATGCATTGGGTTAAACATGTATGCCTTTATTGTCTCCTCAACCTCCCCCAATACATTCTACATTAGTCTTTGTTGTTTTCCTTCATGTACAATTAACCAACAAGGCAAGAATGGTTTTTTTTAATGTCGATATTT
>JARQOD010001147.1:82067-107833 GCA_033576555.1 Oophaga sylvatica | reverse complement strand
GTCCCCACTGGTCACAGCGACCCCTGCGGTCCCAACTGGTGACAGCGACCCCTGCGGTCCCCACTGGTGACAGCGACCCTGCAGTCCCCACTGGTCACAGCGACCCCTGCGGTCCCACTGGTCACAGCGACCCCTGCGGTCCCCACTGGTACAGCGACCCTGTTAGAAACACTGTCATATAGAACCCCCCCTCTGCTTTCTATCACTAAGCCAGTACGTACCCATTACACACATTTTCCCCCAGACCCAGCATTCTCATTTTGTGTACCAACCTCGTGTTCTCGTATCAAACACTTTAGTAAATCCATATTACCACATCCCAACGATCCCTTGGTCCAGCTTACGTTAACCTCTTAGTAAATCACTGATTAGTTTGATTGTGGCCCAGGAGCGACTCCTCATAAACACTGATTAGATTGGTGAAGGAGCGACTCCTTAACTGATTGATTGTGTGACAGGAGCGAACTCCTCATAAACCCATGCTGATATGGAGTCACAGTTATTCTCAGTGAGATAATCCAGAACATCCCTCAGAAAACCTTCACATATTTTACCAACAATAGAGGTCAGACTTACTGGCCTATAATTTCCAGGGTCACTTTTAGAGCCTTTTTGAATATTGGTACCACATTTGCTATGCGCCAGTCCTGTGGAACAGACCCCGTCACTATAGAGTCCCTAAATATAAGAATGTTTTTTCTATTACAACACTTAGTTCTCTTAGTACTCGTGGGTGTATGCCATCCGGACCCGGAGATTCATCTATTTTCATCTTATTTAGCCGGTTTCGCCCCTCTTCTTGGGTTAGATTGGTGACCCTTAATGTAGGGTTTTCTTTTTCTCTCGGCATTTCACCTAGCATTTGATTTTCCACCGTGAAGAAGGTGTTAATATATTAGCTTTTTCCTCTTCATCTACAACCTTTCTTTCCTCACTATTATTAAGGATCTACACTTTCACTTGTGATTCTTTTACTATTGATATAGGTGAAGCACAGTTTGGGATTAGTGTTACTCTTCTTAGCAATGTGCTTCCCTGTTTCCTTTTCAGCAGCTTTAATTACTTTTTTAGATAAAGTATTTTCCCCCTATAGTTTTAGAGCTTCAGCGGAGCCATCCTGGTTTAGTAGTGTAAATGCTTTCTTTTTACTGGTAATTGCCCCTCTTACTTCTTTTTTTAGCCACATTGGGTTTTTCCTATTTCTTGTCCTTTTATTCCCACAAGGTATAAACCGCTTACAGGGCCTATTTAGGATGTTCCTAAACATTTCCCATTTATTATCTATATTCTTATTTCTGAGGACATTGTCCCAGTCACCCAGATTAAGGGCATCTCTAAGCCGGTCAAACTTTGCCTTCCTAAAGTTCAGTGTTTTTGTGACTCCCTGACAAGTCCCCCTAGCGAAAGACAAGTGACACTGTACAATATTGTGGTCGCTATTTCCTAGATGCCTGACGACCTGCAGATTTATTATTCTGTCAGGTCCATTAGATAGTATTTAGGAGAAGACAGAGACACAAGCGCAAAATAGGGTCTTATCCCACAGTATAACAAGCAGCGCGGGTGAAATCTACCAAAATCTAGGTCTAAAAGTGCTGCTCCTCTGGTTGGATTCTGCACCAATTTTGAAAGAAATTTTTTTCTTGGTTATTAGCAGAAACCTGTCGCCTTTATGGGTTTCGCAGGTCTCTGTTTCCCAGTTAATATCTGGGTAGTTAAATTCCCCCATAACAAGGACCTCATAATGGGTTGCAGCTTCATCTGTCTGCCTTAGTAGTAGACTTTCCATGATATCTGTTATATTTGGGGGTTTGTAACAGACCCCAATGAGAATTTTCTTACTATTTTTCGCTTCATGTATTTCAACCCATATGGACTCGACATCCTCATTCCTTTCACTAATATCCTCCCTTAAAGTGGACTTTAGACGAGACTTTACATAAAGACACTCAAACAAAAAAGAGTCGCAGGTGTTTTTTAATTACAACAGGACAACTACCCCTCCAGAGATGTAGATTTTAGTGTAAAGGGAGGATTCTTAAGTTCCCATACAGATGAAGACTTTTCTAAGCGAAGATTGGCATTAGTTAGGACCTGGAATATGCGAAACGCCTTAACGTGGCTTCCAGGTACACATAAATTGGCCATTTTATGCGCTAAGCTTTCTCAATTTTTCATATTTCTAAGACAGTGATGCAATATCTCATGTTTGCAAGCTTCGGCGCTACAGAGTGCTTCCTTTTTTGTTTGAGTGTATATGAGTTAGTGACTCTGGGTTATGCACCTGTTCACACTTGGTCTGTGTTTGGATGTGAAGGTTAGTTTTTTTTTATATTTTTACATAAAAAAAACCTCCTCTTTAATTTTTACGATCCTTTTTAAACAGACTGTAACCCTGTAAGTTAACTGCCCCGTCATAGCTTTCATCTAAACATGTCTAAGTTATTCCCACTATGTCAGAGTTGCCTATAGATATTTCTGCTTCTAGTTCTTCCATCTTATTTGTCAGGCTTCTGGCGTTTGCGAGCATGCAGTTTAGAGGTGTCATGGTCCAGACCGGGTTTTGGCCTTGTCTCTCTTTCCCGGTCTGGTCATGTCAGGGGTTAACGTTTCTCTGCCTCGTTCTGGTGCCATGTCAGCTATTTCTCTGCACTGCATCCTGCAGGCAGTGTCAGTTATAGTTCCTGCCTATAGAGTGATTAGCTGACACTGTCATGGAAATATATATGTATTCCATATATTCAAAGTATATTCACATATATGTATTCACAGTTCACAGTTAGATAGATCTCACTTGCTAAAAAACCTTGTGCTCACATATTTCTAGGCCAGATATAATCAGTCGTTTTAAAGAAATCTGGCCTTCATAAGACCTTCGTAAAGGAACAAATGCATGAAGTACAAAATGTCCTATTAGATATCTGTTGTTTACATTATAGTTATGCAAGGCAACTAGGTCACAAGAATATAAACAATAATTCTGCAACTTCAGCTCTTTTAATCATGATTATCTTAATTATCATATTTACACTAGAACAGCCAATAATCTAGCAGCTTTTAATTGTATGTTAATTGACTAACCAGCCCCTTTTTGTAAACGTATAAAACCTTGAATGAATAATAAATGTATGTCTTTGACGAACTGTTATACTGACACTTTCGTGTGGACAGTCCTCATTTCGTTCTGAGCGCTCAAAAAGACATTATATAGAGATTTGGACATGGCAAGCAGCAAACACAGGATATTTTTATCCTAATTAAATTTCCATATCAGTTGGTGCCTGCACGCGGGGCATTGGACGAAACGCACGAGGACTCGGCCGACCGGAGAGACGGGGGTGTTGGCCCTGGCCTTGGCACACGGGACGGAGACTGCAGCTCCATCAGTAAGGTAAGAAAACTTTGTCATCTTACCTGAATGTTCCCTGTGCCTAGTCCTAGCCTACACTTCCAGCCGGTCGGACGTGGTCATCACCGCATTCCCAGGTTGTGTAAAAAGTCCATACCCTTATCCAAAAACCCTGGGATATAAGCCGAGTTGTTTGCTGCTGTGCTGTATATGTTTCATGTTTTATGTGAACTGGGAGAAAGTTGGAACGGTGACTGTGTTTTTGCTTGCTGATCTCTGGGGGCTGTATAGCAAAAGACAAATTGCTGCATAAGTTCCCGCAGTAAACTTTCACGCACCGGGAGGCCATCCCAGTCAAATCAGACGTGGAGGGCGGGAGCTTTGTTTTGGATAAGTCCACGCAGATATTCTTCACACATTGGAGGGAGGTTATCCCAAAAAATCCAGTTGTGGAAGCGAGGGCTTTGTTCGGTTAAGTTTCTGCAGTAAACTTTCACGCACTGGGAGGCCATCCCAGTCAAATCAGACGTGAAGGGCAGAAGCTTTGTTTTGGATAAGTTCTCACAATAATTGTCCACGCACCGGGAGGCCATCCCAGTCAAATCAGACGTGGATAGTGAGAATTTTGATGAAGGCTATTGCAGATTACTGTGACCGGCGCACCGGCCAGGGCTACGGTACAGAGCGATAGAACCTTGAGCCTCACCGCGCTCAGTGCAATTGGTGAGTTATCAGTTACCAGAGCAGCTTGTATGTGTCACAGATCATAAAAAGAGGGATTCGTATTCTCCCGGGTGTCTGTCTCATTGTCTGTATCAGGTACTGTCGCTTTAAATCACATCTCCGTGAGCTCTGTCAGTAACTCATTCAGAGCAGTGTGCTGGCTGCAGCAGCGAGAAAACCCCTTTGACCCCCCCTCCTCTGCTAATCACGTTATCAGGCATTCTGTTTCTTGGCTTTGATTTTTATTTTTTTTTTTAAGCTAGTTTTTTTGGCTACAGGTTTTAATGTGAAAATTATCAGGCATTCAGACTGAACTATATTCATTTTTTGCTATTCTGAGGAATAATAATATATATTTTTTTTTTTTACGTGATTTCAGTGCCTATAGAGACAGCAAGCAGAGATATAAGGAAGGGAGGGGGGAAGCAGCCAGCTGACATTCCAGAGATTTTTAATTAGCTGTTTTAGTAACAAGGGTTGTTTTTCAGAGTTTTATGATTAATACGGTTTTTCTTTTCTCCCCTTTTTGGTGAATTTATTTTTTTTTATGTTTACTTTTTCTAGAGTTTTTTACTAAATCTAACTTTTGTTTTTAAATTTTTCTTTTAAGTACATTTTTAAATGATTTTGGAGAGATTTTTTCTCTAAGCAATTTATTTTAGAGCTTTATTTCTCCAGCCATTTTTTTTTTCTACAAGCTTGCTTTAGAACAAGGTCACATAGATAAGGAGAATTACAGGCTGTGGGAGAGAGCAGACACAAACTATGCAGTGGTCTGAGCAGCCCCTCCCGTCGGGCATTCGGCGAGGAAATTTTTTTTTTTTTTATGTGAATAAGTTTGAAAAGGTGTTAAATCATCTGTGAGAAAAAGATCACTGACATGTCACAAGAGCAGAATTCAGAGTCACACACATCACATGTCCATCATGTGGAGACACGGGACAGGTGTAGGCTGCTCTCATTGAGTAAGGAGCCTTGTACAGGGAAAAACGCTCCCCGCCTCTCTCCACAGGGAGAAGGCATTTTTGTTTCAACCATCCCCTCTCAAGAGTCACAGGGGGGACACCCTCTCCTTTTTCTTCTCTCAGTCCCTTTCTCTTTCTTCTTCAGACTTTTCTCCTCTTTCCTCGCTGCCATCCCTCTCATTCCTTCTTTTCCCTCCATCACATCTCTGACACATCCATTTTCTTCATCTTCCTCTTCTTCTATCTCTTCCTCTCCAACTCTCAAATCTTCTTCTTCATCTTCTTCTACTTCTCCCCCTCCATCTTTCTTCTCTTTCTCTCCTCCATCTTTCTCTCTTTTCCCCCTTTCACTCTTCTCTCCCTCCCCTCCTCTTTCTCTTGCTCCTCCCTCACACCTCCCTTCTCTTCCTCTTTTTTCTACTTCGTCATCAACTGGGTCAACGCCCAATCCAAGCAATGTGGTGTCCCTGTATTCAGTGTCTCCAGCACAGGGCACCTTGTCTATCCCAAGCACAGTACAAACATTGCCAGTCATTATATCAGGAGAAGAAAGTGCAGATCTCCCTACACAAAACGCTACATGTAGCCCCCAGACACAACAGTCCACTGCTAGGGCTTCACAGGGGAGTGGTATAGCTACAGGGCTGCTAGCATGGAACCATGACACTGATCCACCGCAGCCTCAGCAAGGAAGTGGGAAATCCCCATGCAGCAAGACAACTTTAAAGCCCAAATCTCACCCAGTGTATGCACCAAGTACACCATGTCACTTCTTATCTGATGAAGATGAAGATGCAACGTCACACATGCTGCCCAATACTAGGGAAGAAAACACACAAGCACCAATAGAGCAGGGACAGGTAGAGGCACCATCCTATGAGCCCTTCATCCCAAGCCAGGTGATCAGTATGCTGCCAGACCCAGGGATACACCCCATGCCATTTTGCCAAAAAATGCAGCAGATCCAGCGAACGTATGCAGCAGCCTGGACTGATCTCTGGACCGTAATGGAAATAAAAGCAGGTGATGCATTCTGGTCAATTATGAGAGAACACTTCAAGCTTCCAGCAGAGTTAGATGCGTATGCCTGGGAGACAGGACCAAAGCTAATTGAGCAACTCAGAGAATGGGCCAAAAGCAGACTGACAGGACAAACTCTCAGCCTACATGTCACGAGTCAAGACAAGACAGAGTCTGTGGAGAAGTTCCATGACAGAATGATGCAAGTGTTTCAAGATTTGGGCCTCATTACCCATGATCAGACACACAGACGGATGTTGGCACAGGCTTTTGTGCATGGACTGAGAGAATCAATCAGGAAACCACTGGTAGCAGCCAGGCCTGAGTACACGTCAATAGCAATGGATACCCTGCTCACAGTAGCAAAAAGGATTGAGTCCCGCCGGGACAGAAGGGATGTCAAGTGTTACAACTGTGGCGAGTTTGGTCATTTCCGGAACCGATGCAGAACACTGACTTCACCCAGAAAAAGAAGAAACACAGAAAGCAGTGAAGAACCCCGTCCATAGGACAAGAGCACACCAAGTCCACAAGGAACCCTACCAGTGGGACCAATATCCTGAGAGTGGATGGTGTAGTCAGATCTTTTCTTGTGGAACTCCGCAACATCACCTATCAGAATCTTCTGCTTCCTGCATGGGAATTGATGGTCAAGTCAGATATTTCCAGATTATGAAGCCCCTGAGCGTGTGGACTCAGCCAGAACACTCCATCATGTCCCAGTTTGTTGTGTAAAAAACCTGCACCCTCAACCTATTGGGAGTGGACCTACTGCAGAAGCTGAAAGCGACCAGAGTGTTCCAGGAAGATGGGACCATGAAACTTTCTTCACCCCTGACCCAAGAAGAAACAGGAACCTCAAACAACCACACTGCAGACCTATCACAGGAGGTGCTGGACATAGTACCAGAAAAGCCACTCCATCACCCAGAGTCAAGATGTCTCTGACCAACTGAAGGTCTAAGTGAACTCGCCTAAGAAGACGGCCTGAGAACTTTGACATTGGCCAGGATATTCAACTCAAGAAGGACTCTTCTCGCTTCATGGAATGGCAACACCTCATCCAGCTCTAACGCCAGAGGTTCATCTTTTGCAAGTACCAGGAGGTGCCCCTGCAATCAACCAGTTCACCCAGGCCCTAGACCAGAAAAAGGCCACTCAGCTCTTCAAACTTGTGCACAAATACTGACCTGAGATCGAGCTGGAGAAAAAGAAACTACTGATGGCCCGTGCTGAGAAAAAAGCAGCCGTTTAAGGAGACGTCCCAACAAGAAGACCCCCTGTGACCAGAACAGGTGCTAACACAGTAACTGTCTTGGTGGAGAACAAGAAAGCCAGCTGGTCGTCATCTCTCATGATGTAGATCCTAGTAGACGGCTTGTTTTCCCGCCAGCTCTGCACCAGCAGATGGGAGTCCCCTGCCGCATACTGAAGGACAAGGCCAAACTGGGCTGCCTCGCCCATCGGAATCAATCCCAGCTTTCCACAGTGAAGAAAAAGACTGTAAACCCCACTGAGTTCAGAATGGTGCAAGGCCTGGAGGCCGCGAAAGAGGCTACGGTATTTGAAACCCCAACAGTGCTGAACCATCACACTCTGCTCTCAAGAGTCCCAGTCACCGCAACGGTATTCACGGTGATCAACCTGGCCAGTACCTTCTTCAGTGTTTCCCCTCCACCTGGAGGCCTGCTTTCACGCACCAGTGCAGTGCATATGGACAATGTTGCCTCAAGGTGCTCAAAACAAGCCCTTCAAGTTTCACCAAGACAATGTCCTCCATCTTCGTCAACTGGATTGCAGAATATGCAAGAGTCACTCTTCTACAACACGTGGATGACTTTCTCTTTTGTGTGGTTGACATCGACACCTGCACAGCCTATTCCTTATCTCTCCTACTCTACCTGGAAGAACAGCAACGCAAGGTCTGGAAGAACAAAGTCCAGTGATGCCAGAAGCAAGTTACATCCCTGGGACACTGTATTGCCCACCAGACGAAACACATGTCAAAAGACTGGAAGACCACTGTGGAGAAGATGGCTCCCCCAACAACTCCAAGAATGCTGCAGGACTTCCCTGGTCTAGTGTCATATTGCAGAATCTGGATCCCTGATGCCTCAGTCCTAATGCAGCCTCTGTGCGCTTGCATGAACGCAACCCCGCTCCTTCTATCAGACGCAGCCTTCAACCCATTCAGGAGATTGGAAGAACTCCACAGTCTCAGCGCCAATACCAGGCCTACCTGACTATGAAAAGTCTTTCCGTCTACCTGATGGAAGAAAGAAGATCATGCTACTGGAGTCCTGGCACGGATTCACGGGGGAAAACAGAGACTTTTAGGCTGCCTCTCAGCCCGCTTGGATCCAGTTGCAAGAAGAGCACCCTCCTGCCTGATGGCAGTATCTGCAGCACACACCCTCCTGGACAAGGTTGCTGAAATCACTCTTGGACAGCCACTGGAAACTCTCACTCCACATGACATCTTGGCAATCTTCAATCAAGCTCAACCAACAGTAATCTCTCCACCGCCAGGCATCTTTGTGGCGCCTCTATTGCCTTTGTCTCATAATGTCACCGTCTCCAGACCTACAGTCCTCAGCCCGGCCACTCTACTCCCACTCCCAAGGGGGGATACTTGGATGGCTCCAGATTTGCAGATGATGAAGAAGTTTCAACACAGGAAGTGCAGTGACCAGCAATCAAGAAATCCTGTGGTCCAGAAGTCTGTCACCTAGCCTGTCAGCCCAGGAAGCAGAATTGATAGCGCTGACGAAGGCCTGTCAGATGGCAGAAGGCAAGACTGCAAACATCTACACGGACTACAGTTACTCGCATGGCATAGCACATGACTTTAGACCCATCTGGGCTACAAGGGACTTCATCACAGCAAACAGGACAACCGTGAAGCATCATGGAGCCTTCAGGGACCTACTGGGTATACTCCAACTTCCAAAATGGTGGCAGTTTGAAAAATCAAAGTGCATGGAAAACTGAAAACAGAAGAGGCATGAGGCAATAACATGGCGGACATGGCAGCCAAAGAAGCAGCCAAAGGAAGACAACATGGAGAAGTGGGAGAGGTCGTAGAGCCGGACGGCTACTACATGACGACTGAAGACAAGAAACCTGACAAAGAAACGTCCTGGAATCTGCTCAAGAAGTTACAAGACCAAGCTCCAAAATGAGAAAAAGAGCTGAATGCGAAAAAAGCAACACGTGAAGAAGGAAGGCTATCAATAATAGACTTCAAACTCTGCCTACCACAAAGTATGCACCCTATGGTGGTCCAATGGGTAGATGGACCCACATCCACATATCAAAGACACAAATGAATGATCTGATTGGTGCTTACTGGTTCGCTTCAGGGATCTCCACCCTAACAGCCAAATTCACCAGCAGCTGTCTGACCTGCGGCAAATGCAAGCCTGGACGTATGGAAGAAAGACCCCCTCACCTCATCTGGAAAGACCACTTTACCAGCTTCAAAGGATCCAGATAGACCACATCCAGATATCGCCAAGTGAAGGATTCAAATACGCCATTGTGGTCAAAAGAAGTATTTTCAAGATGAACAGAAGCCTTCCAAGTCAGCAAAGACTACTGCAACAAGCTACTTTCGGAAAATAGTGTGCAGATACGGGGTTCCAGAAATGATAGAAAGTGATCAGGGACCCGCATTCACAGCAAATCTGACACACAAGACCCGATTAGCAGTAGGGTCAGATTTAGGCCTACACACTCCTTACCACCCCCAGAGCAGCAGGAAGGTAGAAAAAACTGAACGAAACACTTAAGAATAGAATGCTGAAAAATTGCCCAAGAGACACGCAAACCATGGCATGACACACTCCTAATTGCACTGTTTAGCGAAAGGCACACTCCCAGAGACCCAGAAAAGCTGTTTCGTGCCTGCATCTTCTGCTAACAGATAAGACATTTTCTTCTTTTAGTTTTTTGGTGCCTGCATTTTGTCCTGCACTTCTGTGGGGGTCTGCCGGGTCCCCTTCGGGGGGCTTATGCTCCTCTCAGTTTAGTTCAGCCACTGTTTGTTCATTTGCCTTTTCCAGTTTTTTCAGTGGTTGCTGTTTAGTTTTTGTTACACCAGAGAACTAATTTAGGTGGTAGAGGTCGTGTGATCTCAGGTGTTTTTGTAATTAGTAGAGTTGGTACTTTTCAGGGTTTTTTGGGGTTGCAGTAAGTGCCTTTCCTATCCTCTTCTATCTAGACATATTGGGCCCCAGCGTTTGCTCATTCTATTTTCTGTCTGTGTCTGTATTTCCTCTTGTCTAACCGCCATTACATGTTTGGGGGCTTCCTATGTTCTTTGGGGATCTGCTCCGGGGCAGATAGCTTTCCTTTTTCTATCTTTAGGTGTAGTTAGCTTCTCAGGCTGTGACGAGGCGTCTAGGACCAACGTAGGAACGCTCCACGGCTGCCTTTAGTTGTGGTGGTTAGTCAGGGTACTGCAATCCCATAGATTCCAACCTCTCTGGTGTATTGCTTTTTTTGCCTGCTCTCCTCAGCTACCAAATCATAACACTTATGTAATTGAATTGGTCAAAAACTAATGTCCATTCTCGAGTTTTTCTCCTCACTGCCAGATTTGATGATCCTGTCCAAGAGCCCCAGATGACATCAACCTCTGTGTAACTAGAGGGAAAGCCTGTTTGGATCCATGTATCGCATTGCAAGGAAGCTCCCGTACCAGGAGAGACACCTAAGCCATGAAGGATGTCGTGGATGCTCTGACTGACCAGACAGATGACCAGATGACCTACCTGATGAGTTCAAGGCCAGAGACCAAGTTAAAGCAGGATTTGAGTCACTATAAACAAAAATGTTGATTGGATAAATTACATCTATTATAACCAGCAGAGATTTGTTAACTTCACCATAGATGCTGTAAAAGGTTTCGCAGCACAGTTAGGCCCCACTTCCATTATGGCATTCCAGAATAGAATGGCTTTGGATATGATTCTAGCTGAGAAAGGAGGTGTTTACAAAATGATCAAAGACACCTGTTGCACCTACATCCCAGACAACACTGGCCCAAATGGTAAAGTCACAATGGCAATACAGAAACTTAATGAGTTATCAGAGGAACTGAAACAGAACTCAGGTGTCACTGACCCATGGGATCGATACTTTGGGTGGATGAGTGGGTGGCAGAAAATGTTGGCACAGGTTGGGACAGCCATTATGGGGGTTCTCATTTTTGCATTAATTACTGGTTGCTGATAATTCCTTGTATCCGCAGGATAATGGAAAAAACTGTTCAGGAGACAACCAATTTGATGCCACTCACCATCTTGGACCTCGCACCAGTCCGGATGGAACTGCCTGGCTTGACCAGATCTCCGAACTACCTCCAGACTGAGAATACACATCCTTGATGAAACATCTTATCAACTATGAGATTATGATTGCAAACACATAAACCCCCGACAGGGACAGTCCTCCTGACCGCCCATTTGCGAAAAGTCTGTATTCGGTGGGGGAGGCATGTACTAGGGGTGTCTCAACTCACCGGCAGCATAAAAGAGTTGCAGCGCTTTGGGCCAGGAGCAGGTTTTTAGGGCAAGTGGTATCTAAGGGGGGACTGTCATGGAAATATATATGTATTCCATATATTCAAAGTATATTCACATATATGTATTCACAGTTCACAGTTAGATAGATCTCACTTGCTAAAAAACCTTGTGCTCACATATTTCTAGGCCAGATATAATCAGTCGTTTTAAAGAAATCTGGCCTTCATAAGACCTTCGTAAAGGAACAAATGCATGAAGTACAAAATGTCCTATTATATATCTGTTGTTTACATTATAGTTATGCAAGACAACTAGGTCACAAGAATATAAACAATAATTCTGCAACTTCAGCTCTTTTAATCATGATTATCATAATTATCATATTTACACTAGAACAGCCAATAATCTAGCAGCTTTTAATTGTATGTTAATTGACTAACCAGCCCCTTTTTGTAAACGTATAAAACCTTGAATGAATAATAAATGTATGTCTTTGACGAACTGTTATACTGACACTTTCGTGTGGACAGTCCTCATTTCGTTCTGAGCGCTCAAAAAGACATTATATAGAGATTTGGACATGGCAAGCAGCAAACACAGGATATTTTTATCCTAATTAAATTTCCATATCAACTCTGCTTATACCCTGATTTGTCCTGCTACTTTTGCGGGCTGTGCCCACGTCTGTTTATTCACCTCTCTCCATCCCGACTCTGTGTTCCCCCTTAGTGTTAGGACTCCCTGGTACTTGACTCTGCTTGGACCCTGACCTGCTTTTTGTCTCTTGTCTTTGGTATTTCTGCTGCAGAATGGTACTGACCTTTTGGCTTGTCTCTGACTCTATGTTTGTTAATTCCTTTGGTACTGCGCTACTGTCTAATATCGACTCGGCTTGTTTGACTATTCTGCTGCCACCTGGTAGTAGCCTCGCTGCAGCACTGCAGGTCTGCTCTGGCAGTCTTGTACAGTCATTGCCAAAAGTTTTGAGAATGACACAAATATATTTTCACATGATCTGCTGCCCTCTGGTTTTTATGTGTGTGTTTGACATGTTTTTATCACAGACAGAAATATAATTGCAAACATATGAGTAACAAAAGCTTATATTGACAGTTAGAATGAGTTAATGCAGCAAGTCAATATTTGCAGTGTTGACCCTTCTTCTTCAGGACCTCTGCAATTCTCCCTGGCATGCTCTCAACTTCTGGACCAAATCCTGACTGATAGCAGTCCATTCTTGCACAATCAATGCTTTCATTTTGTCAGAATTTTTAGGTTTTTGTTTGTCCACCCGTCTCTTGATGATTGACCACAAATTCTCAATGGGATAAAGATCTGGGGAGTTTCCAGGCCATGGGCCCAAAATCTCTATGTTTTGTTCCCTGAGCCATTTAGTTATCACCTTTGCTTTATGGCAAGGTGCTCCATCATGCTGGAAAAGGCATTGTTGATCGCCAAACTGCTCTTGGAGGGTTGGGAGAAGTTGCTCTTGGAGGACATTCTGGTACCATTCTTTATTCATGGCTGTGTTTTTAGGCAAGATTGTGAGAGAGCCGATTCCCTTGGCTGAGAAGCAACCCCACACATGAATGGTTTCAGGATGCTTAACAGTTGGCATGAGACAAGACTGGTGGTAGCGCTCACCTTGTCTTCTCCGAATGAGGCGTTTTCCTGATGTCCCAAACAATCAAAAAGGGGATTCATCAGAGAAAATAACTTTACCCCAGTCCTCAGCAGTCCACTGCCTGTACCTTTTGCAGAATATCAGTCTGTCCATGATGTTTTTTCTGGAGAGAAGTGGCTTCTTTGCTGCCCTCCTTGAGACCAGGCCTTGCTCCAAGAGTCTCCGCCTCACAGTGCGTGCAGCTGCACTCACACCTGCCTGCTGCCATTCCTGAGCAAGCTCTGCACTGCTGGTAGCCCGATCCCGCAGCTGAAACACTTTTAAGAGACGGTCCTGGCGCTTGCTGGTCTTTCTTGGGCGCCCTGAGCCTTTTTGGCAACAATGGAACCTCTCTCCTTGAAGTTCTTGATGATGCGATAGATTGTTGACTGAGGTGCAATCTTTCTAGCTGCGATACTCTTCCCTGTTAGGCCATTTTTGTGCATTGCAATGATGACTGCACGTGTTTCTTTAGAGATAACCATGATTAACAGAAGAGAAACAATGATGCCAAGCATCAGCCTCCTTTTAAAGTGTCCAGTGGTCTCATTCTTACTTAATCATGACAGATTGATCTCCAGCCATGTCCTCATCAACACCCACACCTGTGTTAATGGAGCAATCACTGAAAAGAGGTTAGCTGGTCCTTTTAAGGCAGGGCAGCAATGATGTTGAAATGTGTTTTGGGGGATAAAGTTCATTTTCTAGCCAAATATTGACTTTGCAAGTAATTGCTGTTAAGCTGATCACTCTTTATAACATTCTGGAGTATATGCAAATTGCCATTAGAAAAAGTGAAGCAGTAGACTTTGTAAAAATTAATATTTGTGTCATTCTCAAAACTTTTGGCGATGACTGTAGTCCTCTGTCCACTCTATTGCCATGTAGTGGAGCTTGCATATACCTGCAGAACTGCAGCCTGACATTATAACTGAACCTATGGAGGTGGGGGCCACAAACCTCAAGGAGGAGAGGAGGCGACGACATGAAGAAAAATTATGTTTTTACGGTGGAAATCCCAGACATTGGAAAAATAACTGTCCCTCCTGCCCACCATCTAACAAGTTGTCTGGAAACCCCTAAGTCTGGGTGACTTCCAAGGAGGTCACCAAGACTCTCCGGTACCTTTCCTCATTTCATAAGATTATGTTGGAAGTGGATCTTTGTTGTGGGAATTACTACATGCCCACTTCAGCTTTCGTGGACTGTGGGTCATCCATGAACTTTATTGATTCTAACTTGGTGACCAAGTATAGGATAGGGAAAGTTAGGCTTGAGACTCCAATTCATATCGTTGCCATTGACAAAACACCGCTGGTTAAGAATATTGTTAAATTTGTCTCAGAGGAGTTTCTCCTCAAGGTAGGTTCCTTGCATCAGGAACGTATCTCATGTTTTGTTCTGGACAATCTTCTATCAGGACTGGTGTTGAGATTTCCTTGGTTACAGTTACACAACCCTGTTTTAGACTGGGAATCTTGGGATATTGTGAAATGGGGTCCTAATTGTTCTAAGGGTTGTCTTTCTACTGTACTTGTGTCATCCGTTAATCTGTAGGGTATTCTGAAGTACCAGAAAGATTTTGAGAATGTGTTTTCCGAAAAGGAGGCCATGGTCTTAGCACCACACTGGTGCGATTAATCTGATTCTGGGTGCTAAATTGCCTCAGGTTCGTCTGTACAACCTCTCCGGCCAGGAGCGTACCGCTATGAAGGAGTCTATCTCAGAAAGCCTACGTAAAGGTCACATCCGTCCCTTTGTCTCTCCTGTGGTGGCTGTATTATTTTTTGTTAAAAAAAGATTATGGTTTCCGCCCGTGCCTTGATTTTCGGGAATAAAGTAAGGTGAGAAATACCTATCTCCTCCCAGTTATCCCTGATCTATACAACCAATTATCTGGGGTCAAGTGTTTTTTTAAATTGGACCTCAGGGGAGCATATAACCGTATCCGTATTTGGGAGGGGGATGAGTGGAAAACAGCATTTCTCACCTCTGAGGGTTTGTTTGAAAATTTGGTCATGCCCTTTGGTCTCATAAATGCGCCAGCAGTTTTTCAGAATTTCATTAATCATGTATTTTCTGACTTCATTGGGCGCTTTATGGTGGTTTATTTAGATTACATTCTTGTATTTTCATCTGACAAACAAGCTCACATGGGTCATCTACGTGCAGTTCTCCAGAGGTTACGGGAGAACTCTTTTTGCTAAGCCTGAAGTGTTCATTTTTCGTCCAAGAACTGTCCTTTCTGGGGTTCATTTTGTCTGCCAAGTGGTTTCGTATGGACCCTGGAAAGGTACAGGCCATTGTTGATTGGGTACAACCCAGAGACCTTAAGGGTCTTTAGCGGTTTTTGGTGTTTGCCAATTATTACCATAAATTCATTAAGGGGTTTTCTCAGGTAGTCAAGCCCCTCAATGATCTCACTCTGAAGGGGGCTGATCTCAAAACCTGGTCAGCTCCAGCAGTGGCAGCTTTTTCTTCATTGAAAAAAAATGTTTTATGTCTGCTCCTGTATTGATCCAGCCCGATCCGTCTGAACCGTTCATTGTTGAGGTGGAAGCATCGGAGGTGGGGGCGGTGTTGTCTCAAGGACCCATCACTTTGACTAACTTAAGACCTTGTGCCTTTTTCTCTAAGAAATTTTCTCCTGCTGAGAGAAATTACGATGTCGGGAATCGGGAGCTATTAGCCATAAAACTGGCTTTTGAAGAATGGAGGCACTTTTTGGAGGGGGCTGTTCATCGAATCACGGAGATTATGGACCACAAGAACCTGTCCTACATTGAGTCTGCCAAATGTTTGGCTCCTAGACAGGCGAGGTGGTCGCTTTTTTTTCACACTTTCATTTTTCCGTCACTTTTTGACCTGGTTCCAAGAATGTCAAGGCTGATGCCTTATCTCGCAGCTAGGATCCGATATTCCCGAACCTCCTTCCTCCATTCTTCAGCACAGGGAGATCGTGGCAGGGGTGTCCTCAGAATTGGAGCGGGAGATTCGTGAGGCTCAGTCTCTTGCTCCTGTCTTTGCCGGATAAGCTCTTCGTTCCTGTTCAGTACCGGTTGAGGGTGCTCTGAGAATTCCACGATTCTGCTCTCAGTGGGCATCCTGGAATCTTGGCCACCCGGAGAGCTATTGCTATGCTGTTTTAGTGGTCCTCCATGGCCTCTGATGTCGCCGTGTTTGTGTCTACTTGTGATACGTGTGCCCGTGTTAAAAGCTCCCATAACCTGCAGGCCGGGGAATTGGTGCCATTGCCAATTCCGGATAGACCTTGGACTCATTTGTCCATGGATTTCATCACTGATCTCCCTCCTTCCAATGGCAAAACTGTGGTCTGGGTAGTGGTTGACAGATTCAGTAAACAGGCGCATTTTATACCTTTGGCAGGACTGCCTAATGCTGAGACACTAAGTTGTTTGTTGAGTATGTTGTGTGGTTACATGGCGTGCCTCTGAGTGTGGTTTCGGATAGAGGGGTACAATTTGTGTCCAAATTTTGGAGGGCTTTTTGTAAAAGATTGGGTATTAGCTTGACCTTCATTAAATGTCCATTAAATGGCACCTGCTTAACCCAGCAGGGAGTACGACGTCATCTAAAAATCACTAAAATTGACAAATCCCTGGGCCCGGATGGGATACACCCCCGAGTACTGCAGGAATTAAGTACAGTTATAGATAGACCATTATTTTTAATCTTTAAAGACTCCATAATAACGGCGTCTGTACCACAGGACTGGCGTATAGCAAATGTGGTGCCAATATTCAAAAAGGGGACAAAAACTGAACCTGGAAATTATAGGCCAGTGAGCTTAACATCTACTGTGGGTAAAATCCTGGAGGGTTTTCTAAGAGACGCTATACTGGAGTATCTGAAGAAAAATAACCTCATGACCCAATATCAACATGGGTTTATGACAGACCGTTTCTGTCAGAATAATCTGATGAGTTTCTATGAAGAGGTAAGTTCCGGACTGGACCAAGGGAACGCAGTGAACGTAGTGTACATGGACTTTTCAAAAGCTTTTGATATGGTGCCACACAAAAGGCTGATACATAAAATAAGAACAATGGGGATAGGGGAAAATATGTGTAAGTGGGTTACGAGCTGGCTCAGGGATAGTAAACAAAGGGTGGTTATTAATGGAGCACACGCAGACTGGGTCACGGTTAGCAGTGGGGTACCACAGTTGTCAGTATTGGGGCCGCTTCTTTTTAACATTTATTAATGACCTTGTAGGGGGCATACAGAGTAGTATTTCAATATTTGCAGATGACACTAAACTCTGCAGGGTAATCAATACAGAGAAGGACAATTTTATATTACAGGAGGATTTATGTAAACTAGAAGCTTGGGCTGATAAATGGCAAATGAGCTTTATGTGGCGTCCGCCCACAGCAGGTCTGAACTGCAGGTAAGACAGCACCCCGGGAAACCCCGAGACCCTTTACCCCTATACAGGGATCTGGAATTATAGAGAAGCCCAGGGGGTAGCTGCCTATGAGAGCAGTGGACCGGAGTAGGAAGGACGCTAGGACGGGAATAAAAAGCGAGACCAAATGCGTAGTCAGAAGTCCAAGGGTCAAAACCAGGAGGGGAGCAAAAGTACAAAATCGGCAGGCAGTAGAAGGGTCAGAAATTCAGGCTAAAGTTCAAGTCAAAACCAGGCGGACAGCAGAGGTACAAAATTGGCAGGCAGTAGAACAGTCAGAAATCCAGGCAAAGGTCAGAAATACAATAGCAAAACAAACTAGCACACTGGGAAACCAAGACTATATTTGGCGGCCTACAAGCCAGGCTCCAAGGCATTTGAAGGGCATGGCTACCTCTCACAGGCTCACAGTCTGATGACCTCATCTGGACCGCCCCCAGAACCAGGCCAGATGGTGATGCATGACTGACACCAACCACTTCACCTCTGACAGAAGATCGAAGCCTACGCCCACCAGACGCCTGCGCAGAGACCCCTTCTCTGTCGCCAACATTACCCACAGGCGACACATGGAGATGCGCAGCGACAGAGGTCGGCATCAAAGGAGCGGAACCATATGAGGATGCCGCACTCATATCACCGGCACCACCAGCCGAAGGAGTCCGGCGCCTCCCAGCGGCCGAGGCAGGAACACCAGCCACTGAATCCAACGGCGACGTGACAGTACCCCTCCCTCTAAGAGGGGCCTCTGGACCCTCAAAACCCGGTTTGTTGGGATGATGAAACTTCCTGATCAAACCCTTGGCATGGACGTTACTGGCAGGCACCCAGGACCTTTCCTCCGGACCATAGCCCTTCCAATGCACCAGATACTGCAAGGATCCTCTCACTAAACGGGAATCAAGGATCCTTTGGACTTCGTATTCCAAAGCACCCCCTACCAAAACCGGAAGAGGAGGGGACTGGACAGGACGAATCGGAGAGCGGTACAATTTGAGAAGGGACTTATGGAATACATTGGGCAGTTTAAATGATTGAGGGAGCTTCAGACGAAAGGCTACTGGATTAATCACCTCAATAATTTCATACGGACTAATAAACTTGGGACCTAGTTTGGCAGATGGCACTTTGAGCTTAATACTCCTGGTAGAAAGCCAAACTTTGTCCCCAACTCCCAGGTCCTGGCCCTTGGAGCGCCGTCTATTAGCAGACTAAGCCTGTCTAGTCTGAGCCCCTTTCAAGTTTACGTTGACTTCTGACCAGATAGTTTTTAACTGGTCTATGGTTCTTTCTAGGGACATCTGACACCCTAGAAGAGAACGAACCAAAACGTGGGTGCAGCCCATGATTACTGTAGAAAGGGGCAGTCTTGATGGACTCCTGGTACTGATTATTCATGGCAAACTCTGCTAGCGGTAGGTGTTCCACCCAATCGGACTGATGCTCAGAGACATAACAACGTAGATTCTGCTCAAGCGCTTGGTTGGTGCGTTCGGTTTGACCATTGGTTTCAGGGTGATAGGCAGAGGAAAAGGACAATTCCATTCCAATTCGTTTAAAGAATGCCCTCCAAAATTTTGAAACAAACTGGGTGCCCCTATCGGACACGATATTCACAGGAATACCATGCAATCGTACAACATGAGTAATGAATAATTTGCTCAGGGTCTCGGAATTAGGTAATCCGGACAGAGGAACAAAATGACACTGCTTGCTGAATCTATCCACCACCACCCAGATACACGTCTTCCCTTCTGAGAGTGACAGATCAGTAATAAAGTCCATAGAGATATGGATCCAAGGACTCTCAGGGGCAGGCAGGGACTGGAGCCACCCGGCAGTGAGATTATGGGGAGACTTAGCACGAGCACAGGTTTCACAGGCCAGTACATAGTCCTTACAGTCCTTTACTACAGTTGGCCACCAAAAATTCCTAGTTACAAGTCTGATGGTGTTTTTGATGCCTGGATGCCCTGCAAGGACGGAATCATGTGATTCCTTCAGAACTTGAAGGCGGAATGTGGCCGGAACAAATAGTTTTTGGGGAGGAGTAGTGTTAGGTGCCTGTTCTGGGGATCTACGGATTTCTTCCAGAAGATCCAAGGATACAGCTGAAATAACAATTCCCTTGGCTAGTATTGGAGTCGGTTCAGAGTCCTCGACCTGTGAGGGGCAAAAACTTTGAGAAAGGGCATCAGCCCTTACATTTTTAGTACCCGGTCGAAAAGTAATCACAAAATCAAACCTAGAAAAGAACAAGGCCCACCTTGCCTGTCTAGGATTCAGTCTTTTTGCTGACTCTAAGTAGGTCAGGTTCTTGTGGTCAGTAATTACAGTTATCTTATGTTTGGCACCTTCGAGGAAGTGGCGCCATTCCTCAAAGGCCCATTTGATTGCCAACAATTCCCGATTACCTATATCATAATTCCCCTCGGTGGAAGAGAATTTTCGGGAAAAGGCACACGAAGTTGAGTGAAGGATGCAGTGCCTTGCGATAGCACTGCCCGACCCCAACTTCAGAGGCATCTACCTCTACAATAAAGGGGCGGTCCAGATCATGCTGAACCAATATCGGGCCAGATATAATGTGGCGTCCGCCCACTGCAGGTCTGAACTGCAGGTAAGACAGCACCCCGAGAAACCCAGAGACCCTTTACCCCTATACAGGGATCTGGAATTATAGCGAAGCCCAGGGGGTAGCTGCCTATGAGAGCAGTGGACGGGAGTAGGAAGGACGCTAGGACGGGAATAAAAAGCAAGACCAAATGCGTAGTCAGAAGTCCAAGGGTCAAAACCAGGAGGGGAGCAAAAGTACAAAATCAGCAGGCAGTAGAACAGTCAGAAATCCAGGCAAAGGTCAGAAATACAATAGCAAAACAAACTAGCACACTGGGGAAACCAAGACTATATCTGGCGGCCTACAAGCCAGGCTCCAAGGCATTTGAAGGGCATGGCTACCTCTCACAGGCTCACAGTCTGATGACCTCATCTGGACCGCCCCCAGAACCAGGCCAGATGGTGATGCATGACTGACACCAACCACTTCACCTCTGACAGAAGAGTGAAGCCTACACCCACCAGACGCCTGCGCAGAGACCCCTTCTCTGTCGCCAACATTACCCACAGGCAACACATGGCGATGCGCAGCGACAGAGGCCGGCATCAAAGGAGCGGAACCATATGAGGATACTGCACTCCTATCACCGTCACCACCAGCCGAAGGAGTCCGGCGCCTCCCAGCGGCCGAGGCAGGAACACCAGCCACTGAATTCAACGGCGACGTGACACCTTAATGGGGATAAATGTAAGGTCATGCACTTGGGTAGAACAAACAAGATGTATAATTATGTGCTTAATTGTAAAACACTGGGCAAAACTGTTACTGAAAAAGACCTGGGTGTATGGGTGGACGACAAATTCACATTTAGTGGCCAATGTCAGGCAGATGTGCAAAGGCAAATAAAATAATGGAATGCATTAAAAGAGGCATAGATGCTCATGAGGAGAACATAATTTTACCTCTATACAAGTCACTAGTGCGACCACACTTAGAATACTGTGTACAGTTCTGGTCTCCGGTGTATAAGAAAGACATAGCTGAACTGGAGCGGGTGTAGAAAAGAGCGACCAAGGTTATTAGAGCACTGGGGGGTCTGCAATACCAGGACAGGTTATTACACTTGGGGTTATTTAGTTTGGAAAAACGAAGGCTTAGGAGTGATCTTATTACAATGTATAAATATATGAGGGGACAGTACAGAGACCTTTCTAATGATCTTTTTACTCTTAGACCTGTGACGGGGACGAGGGGGCATCCTCTACGTCTGGAGGAAAGAAGGTTTAGTCATAATCACAGATACAGATTCTTTACTGTAAGAGCAGTGAGACTATGGAACTCTCTGCCGTATAATGTTGTAATGAGTGATTCCCTACTAAAATTTAAGAAGGGACTAGATGCCTTTCTTGAAAAATATAATATTACAGGTTATATTCACTAGTTTCCTAGATACTGCGTTGATCCAGGGAGCTAATCTGATTGCCGTATGTGGAGTCGGGAAGGAATATTTTTCCCCAATGTGAAGCTTACTGTTGCAACATGGTTTTTTTTTTGCCTTCCTCTGGATCAACATGTAGGGCAAGTTAGGATAGGATATGGGTTGAACTAAAGTCTTCCTTCAACCTAAATAAGTATGTTACTGTTCTCCTCGGCCTACCATCTCGAGAGCACCTCCGTTTTTTTGTAACTACGGTTTTCACCCCCATTTTGGCAAATTTTCCAGGCTGGATTCAGGATGTCCAGGGGCTGATTCGGCAGTTCAACGGTTGGGGGAGGTTTGGAAGGAGGTCCAAAGAAACATTGGGGAGGCTCAGGGCAAACACAAACATTTTGCTGATAGACGACGGTCTTTAAGACCTGTATTTCTGGTAGGGGATAAAGTGTGGTTGCCTACCAAGAACATACAGTTGAAGGTTCCTTCTGTTAAGCTAGGTCCCAAGTTTATTGGTCTTTACGAGATCATGGAGGTTGTCAACCCAGTTGCCTTTCGCTTGTGCCTTCCTCCGTCTTTTTGGATCCCCAATATGTTCCATAAGTCCCATTTGAAATCATTTGTACCTTCCTCAATTGGGTCTCCTTCCTGTCCGCCACCTGTTTCTGTGGAAGGTCAGACTGAGTATGAAGTGGAATGGATTGTGGATTCTTGCATGGTCCACCGTTCACTTCAGTACTTGGTTCATTGGAGGGGTTACGGTCCTGAGGAATGATGGTGGGTCCCGGCGCGATCTGTCCATGCTGATTTGTTGGTTCGAGCCTTTCATGCTCGTTATCCAGGTAAACTTGGGGGTCCGGTGGCCCCCCCCTTGAGAGGAGGGTACTGTCATGATCCAGACCGGATTTTGGTCTTGTCTCTCTTTCCCGGTTGTAGCATCGGCGTCCCTGCCTTCTGCCAGGCAGGGACGCTGTTCCCCTGCGACAGCGTCCTCTGCCAGGCAGGGACGTCGCCCCCCTTACCCGCGCTCAGCGTCCTCCTTCCGCCCTGCTGGGGCCGCGCGCTCCTTCCCTGCTGCTGGACTTAGGGAGCGCGCCCGCGCCCTCCCCCGCTCTTGAAGGGGCCGCGCGCATCTTTCAAAAAGGTCCCCGGCCAATGCCGGAGGACTCCACCCTATATAAAGTACTTCCTCCTTAATGGAGGTGCCCGAGCAATGTTGTTGTTGTTGCACTGTTTACTCTGCTTCAGCCCTCAGGGTCCGTTACCAGTTACCTGCCTGTTTCCTGCCAGTTTGCTGTCTGCTACCTGCCTGGAGGTTCGGCCGTCACATGCGGTGACCATCGGCAATTCCAGAGACTCTCGCCTGCTCACTTGGGGGCACTCATCTGCCATCTGACTGCAAGCCCACCTGAAGGTTCGGCCATCACCTGCGGTGTTCATCGGCTGTTCCAGAGACTCTCGCCTGCTCACTTGGGGGCGCTCATCTGTCATCTGCCTGCTAGCCTACCGGGAGGCTCCACCGTCTCAGGTCGTATATACCTGTCCAGTCAAAGACTGCCCCGGCTCCTTGCCTGCCTGTTTATCCAGAGACTGCCCCGGTCACTTGCTGTGACTTCCTGCCTGTCTAACCAGAGACTGCCCCGGTCACTTGCTGTGACTTCCTGCCTGTCTGACCAGAGACTGCCCCGGTCACTTGCTGTGACTTCCTGCCTGTCTAACCAGAGACTGCCCCGGTCACTTGCCATGACTTCCTGCCTGTCTACCCAGAGACTGCCCCGGTCACTTGCCGTGACTTCCTGCCTGTCTAACCAGAGACTGCCCTGGTCACCTGCCGTGACTATCTGCCTGTCTACCCAGAGACTGCCCCGGTCACTTGCCGTGACTACCCGCCTGTCTAACCAGAGACTGCCCCGGTCACTTGCCGTGACTACCCGCCTGTCTATCCAGAGACTGCCCCCGTCACTTGCAGTGACTTCCTATCCGTCTCCCCGGGCGCCACCCGCTCCTTTACAAGGAAAGCCTCCTTGTATAATAAAGCTCAGAGGTTCCGCCTCCCAGACCCGTTACACCGGTCTTGTTATGTCAGGGGTTAATGTTTCTCTGCATCATTCTGGTGCCAGGTCGGCTATTTCTCTTCACTGCATCCTGCAGGTGGTGTCAGTTAGGGTGAGTTTCCACGATCCGGAATGCTTCAGGAAATGCTGCGTGTTTGACACTGTGCGTTGGCGCAGCGTCAAACACGCAGCGTCCAAATGTTACAGCATAGTGGAGGGGATTTCAAGAAATCCCGGCTCCACTATGCGCAAAAACACGCAGGCGGAAGACCTGCGTTTCCGGACATGCGACGCGTCTTTTCAGACCGCAGCATGTCCTAGTTCGTTGCAGCGTCGCCGCAACGGAAATAACACAGGGCTATGCAGCCCTGCGTTCTTTCCGGATGTGTTCTGGAGGTGTCCTGAACACATCCGGAAAGAGCGCGCGTCAAGAAGGGGGCGGGGCTTTGGGTGGTGCGGAATTTCCGCTCCGTCCAAAGCGCTGTGGTTCCGGACCGTGGAACCACAGCCTTATAGTTCCTGCCCATAAATTGTGATTCAAAACCAAATCGATTCAGCAAAAATTTTAAGAGGTCCAACACCTTCAACTACCCTGAAAATACATGTACGACACTCCTGGGCCTTCCACAGTTTATTACATTTTACAAAACACAGAGAACATAATTACAGTTTCTTTCCTTCATGAGTTCTCTTATGTAGAACAAGATCATATTTTTGCATAAAACGTCTCTCACACAGTGAACATGAATACGGCTTCGCTCCAGTGTGAATTCTCTCATGTGTAGCAAGCTTTGATTTACATATAAAAGATTTCCCACATTCTGAACATGAATACGGCTTCTCTCCTGTGTGACTTCTCTCGTGTGTTATAAGACTTGATTTCTGTGTAAAGCATTTCTCACAGTGTGAACATGAATACGGCTTCTCTCCAGTGTGAATTCTCTGATGTTTAACAAGATCATATTTTTGTATAAAACGTCTCTCACACAGTGGACACGAATACGGCTTCTCTCCAGTGTGAATTTTTTCATGTGTAGTAAGACTTGATCTACGTGTAAAAGATTTCCCACATTCAGAACATGAGTACGGCTTTCCTGTTGTGTGAATTATCTGATGTTTAAGAAGTTGTGATTTATGTGAAAAGCACCGTCCACATTGTAAACATGAAAAAGGTTTCTCCCCGCTGTGAGTTGTTTGATGTACAACAAAACAAGATTTATTTTTAAAACATTTCCCACATTCTGAACATGAATACGGCTTCTCTCCAGTGTGAACTCTCTCATGTGTATCAAGACTTGATTGATATATAAAAGATTTCCCACATTCTGAACATGAATACAGATTTTCTCCTGTGTGAATTCTCTCATGTGCAGCAAGACTTGATTTATATATAAACCATTTCCCGCATTCTGAACATGAATATGGCTTTTCTCCTGTGTGAATTTTCTGATGTGTAATAAGACTCCCTTTATTTTTAAAGCATTTTCCACATTCTGAACATGAATATGGCTTCTTTCCTGAGTGAATTCTCTGATGTTTATCAAGACTCCTTTTGTCTATAAAAGACTTCCCGCATTCTGAACATGAAAATGGCTTCTCTCCTGTGTGAATTCGCTGATGTGCAATAAGATTACATTTATATGTAAAGCATTTCCCACATTCTGAACATGAATATGGTTTCTTTCCAGTATGAATTCTCTGATGTGCAATAAGATACCATTTATATGGAAAGCATTTCCCACATTCTGAACATGAATACAGGTTCTCTCCTGTGTGAATTCTCTGATGTGTAATAAGAGTCCATTTAGCTGTGAAGGACTTCTCACATTCCGAACATGAAAATGGCTTTTCTCCTGTGTGAATTCTCTGATGTCTAAAAAACTTTGATTTATTTGTAAAGCATTTCCCACATTCTGAACAGGAGTGTTTCTTCTTTCCTTTGTGCTTTCTTTGTGTTAAAACATCTGAGCTTCTAGTAATTTGCTTGTCACACTGAAATCTTGTATCCACTTTGTCTCCTGGAATTGTGGTAACAATGGGAGATTG
>JARQOD010001147.1:0-81967 GCA_033576555.1 Oophaga sylvatica | reverse complement strand
GCCTTATCTGAGCAGCTGCGGGCTTCTAGTTTTAGGCTGGGGGGGCTATATCCATGGCCACTTACCAGCCTGAAAATACCAGCCCCCAGTTGTCTGCTTTAGCAAGGTTGGTTGTTAAAAATGGGGGGGACCCCACGCCATTTTTTAAAATGATTCATTTAACCCCTTAACCCCCAAGGGTGGTTTGCACGTTAATGACTGGGCCAATTTTTACAATTCTGACCACTGTCCCTTTATGAGGTAGTAACTCTGGAACGCTTCTTTGGATCTTGGCGATTCTGACATTATTTTCTCGTGACATATTGTACTTCATGTTAGTGGTAAAATTTCTTCAATATAACTTGCATTTATTTCTGAAAAAAATGGAAATATGGCGAACATTTTGCAAATTTTGCAAATTTCAAACTTTGAATTTTTATGCCCTTAACAGAGATATACTGTATGTCACACAAAATAGTTACTTAATAACATTTTCCACATATCTACTTTACATCAGCACAATTTTGGAAACAAAATTTTTTTTATTAGGAAGTTATAAGGGTTAAAAGTTGACCGGCGATTTCTCATTTTTACAACACCATTTTTTTTTTAGGGACCACATCACATTTGAAGTCACTTTGAGGGTCTATATGATAGAAAATACCCAAAAGTGACACCATTCTAAAAACTGCACCCCTCAAGGTACGCAAAACCACATTAAAAAAGTTTATTAACCCTTCAGGTGCTTCACAGGAATATTTTTTTAAAAAAATGAACATTTAACTTTTTCACAAAATATTTACTTCAGATCCAATTTTTTTTATTTTACCAAGGGTAACAGAACGGGGGGCGTGGCCTGAGGGAGATGTGATCAGACGCGTGCAGCAGGAGCTCCCGCTGGATATATGACAGTTTGATAGATTGCAGCCACTATTTAGCTGTTAAATTCACATTCCTTGGAGAGGGTGTTGACCCTGACCACAGGCTCTGTAAATCAGGAGTGCACAAGCAAATGGCTGGGAAGAAAGGAGTCAAAAGGCCAGCAGGCGAGTCGGAGAAGAAGGCACAAGATGGCGCCGGTGGAGAAGATGTATTGATGGCGGGCCCGGAGGAAGATGGGGGAATCCCCAGCAGGTCAGATGCAGTGTCTAAACTGCGGAGGTTCGCCAGGCTGGAGGAAGATAAGCGGTGTCCGGCAAGTGCAGGTAGAGGTCAGAGGGGGCTTGCGGGGAGTGCAGAGGAGCCAGAGGAATCTGGTGTGGAGGATGGTGAGGAGAGTGACTGTGAAAGCCGGGAGGAAGACCAAGGAACTATGAAATGGGAGAGAGGGGAGATGGAGGAATGTAAGCGGCAAATGGGGGGGATGGTGATCCCAGAGGAGCCCACATTAAAAGACTTGTTCAAGCTGGCAATGCACTCTCACACTACTATTACTGAGGTGGCAGCACAGCTGGGGGTCCTACAGGCCAGCATGTCTAAGTTACAGCACTCCATGCATGTCACTAAGGAAAGGATGGGGAAGCAGAGAAACGTATTAGCACTGTGGAAGATACTATTGCAAAATCTGACAAGAAGCATCAGCGTATGGCCACTGCAATGTCAGCTGTGCAGGCAAAGACTGATGACCTAGAGAATAGGTCAAGACGTAATAATGTGCGGATTATTGGGGTGCCGGAAAAAACGGAAGGCTCTGCACCCACCGAGTTCTTTGAACAATGGCTGTTGAACACTATTGGCCAGAACAACCTGTCCCGTTTATATGCTGTGGAAAAGCTCACCGTGTCCCTGCATTCCCCCTCCCCCCTGGCCGTCCTCCAAGACAAGTGCTTGTCAAGATTCTGCATTATCGGGACAGGGATGCTATTCTTCGCTTTTCCAAGAATCATCCGGACCTGAAAATCAACGGCTCCAGGATTTCCATTTACCCGGACTTCTCTATGGAGGTTCAAAAGCAGAGGGCCAAATTCATTGACATTAAGAAGAGGTTGAGAGCCCTGGGTGTGCCGTACTCAATGATATATCCGGCTAAACTGAGAGTGGTAGACGGGGACACTGTCCATTTCTTCCCGGATGCAAAGGAGGCCCTTAACTGGATGGACAGCAACGAGACGCGTCTCCGCAAGGCAAATTCTAAAGGCTCCGCTGGCTGACTGAGCTGACTTGTCCTTTAATCGGGACAGGTCTTGTCCTTTAATCGGGACCGGATCTTACATATATCCGCTCTTCCCTCCTGAATACCTTTTTCCCAGGAGGAAGACCCTCCCTCTCATTTTGGGAAATAATCTTGCTGTGCATTGGAGGGGAGGGAGAAATTTTCCTACCTTTTTCTAGTTCATGTGTTCTGGACATGTTAAATGTATTTAACAGAAAGCTAAATGTGAATGTTTTATGGTTAACTGTTGAGTATTGTTTGGCTGCAATCACTAGCCATATGCTACTCCCAGAGTTTGGGGAGTAAAGCGGGTTTGCTTCGGTGAAGTGGATACTCTGAATCGGATAAAGTACGCCCTCTCCTCCGTGACACCTGGAGGAGATGGAAAGCTTGAGTTGGGTGAAGTTGGGGTATTGTGTGAGGGGGTGGTGGAGGGTGTTTTAGGGAGGGGGGAATGTTAAACTATTGTCTATGTCACACAGGTTCGAGTGGAGACAGCCTTACTAATTCACAAATGAGGAAATGGATGACACGGTATTTGGGGTTGCAGGGTAATGGCGGATAAAATAAAAATAATAAGTTGGAACGTTAGAGGGTTGGCGTCCGGAGTAAAAAGACAGGCAATGTTTACTTTCTTGCTTGATGCCAAACCTGCAGTCATATGCTTGCAAGAAACCCACTTGATAAAGAGTAGAACGCATCTTCTTAAAAAAGATGGCTGCAGGCGGGGTATCATGCAACATATTCCACATACTCACGGGGGGTCAGTGTTCTTGTTCGCACAGGTATACCTTTTGAACAGTGTAAAGTGATTATAGACCCGCTGGGACGGTTCGTATGCTTGCTATGTAAATTGTCTGGTATACTGATGCTACTGATCTCGATATATATCCCTCCGCCATATTGTGGGAAAGTGCTGCACAAGGTCATGGAGGTAGTGGGCGATTTCCCGGGGGTTCCCTTTCTGATAATTGGTGACTTCAACAATGTTCCTGATGCCCATTGGGACAGAGGTGGTCGGGAGGCACTGAGACTGGGTGGTAATTGCACCCCCTTTGGGGCGGTTCTGAAGGAGACTGCACTAATAGACATATGGAGAACCCATCACCCCGGAACTTATAAGTACTCCTGCTTCTCTCCCGCCTCTGCCTCGCTGTCCAGGATTGATCTGGCCCTGGGGAATGGTCCGATGCTAAGTCTAGTGGGTGAGGTAACTTATTTGGCTAGAACTCTGTCGGATCACTCGCCTATGTGAGTGGTGCTTCAGGGGCAGGGCTCTGAGTTTTCCAGGAGACCCCTGTGGAGGCTAAATCCGTTCTGGCTCCAGCTGATTGATCTGGACGGCCATGTGGGGGATGACCTGACGGAATTCTTTAAAATTAATATGGGCTCGGCTTCGGTATTGATGGTATGGGAAGCCATGAAGGCTTACTTCAGAGGGTTGTGCATTAAAAACATATCGCAAGTTAAAACCGAAACGGGCAGGAGAGACCAGGAGTTGATTAGGTCATTAGAGGGAGCAGAGGCGGCACTAATTGAGGAGCAAACCCCTGAGGCCCGGGAACGTTTGAGATCAGCGCAGAGAGAGGTTTGTAATATGACTATGAAAACTGCGGAGAGGAAAAGGCTGTTCTGCACGATGAAGTTTTTCGAGGAGGGAGAGAGAGCGGGTCACCTTCTGTCCAGGGTGGTGGCGGCCCAAAGGGAATCGGCGTATATCACTAAATTAAAGGGGAAAGACGGTTGTGAGCATACAGGCAGTAGGGCCATACTGGAGGTAATGATGGGATTTTACTCAAATCTGTACCAGTCACATGTGCAGCCATCGGAGGAGGAAATTGATAACTTTTTAGTGGGGGTGCGGCTTCCACGACTCTCACTGGCGGAGCAGAGGCTTCTTGAGGAGCCCTTTGATATGGAGGAACTTGAGGCCGCTCTGGCCTCTGTACCTAGTGACAAGGCCCCAGGGGGGGACGGTATCCCAGGAGAAGTCTACAAAAAATACAAAGAGGTGTTGCTTCCCAAGTTGATGGAGGTTTACACTGCGAGTTTGGCGGGGGGAAAGCTGCCCCGGTCCATGCGAGAGGCGATAATTGTTGTCCTACCAAAGCAGGGAAAAGATTTGACGGACCCAGCTTCATATCGTCCGATCTCTTTGTTGACCACTGACATTAAGTTATTGGCCAAAATGCTGGCGAACCGACTTAACAAGGTCATCGAATCCCTAATTCACCAAGACCAGTCAGGGTTTATGCCCAATAAATCCACAGCTATAAATCTCCGGCGATTATACTTAAACATGCAGGCGAGGGCGGATAATGTGGGACAGAGAGTAATAGTTTCCCTGGATGCCGCTAAGGCGTTCGACAGTGTGGAGTGGAGGTATTTGTGGCGGTAATGAAAACCATGGGATTTGGTGATCAGTTTGTGGGTTGGGTACGTTTGCTATATACATCCCCTAGTGCTAAAATACGGGTTAATGGTCTGCTGTCTGAGAGTTTCTCCCTACATAGGGGAATGAGGCAGGGGTGCCCCCTGTCCCCCCTGCTGTTTGCGATCGCTGTAGAACCGTTAGCTGCAAAGATACGTGGTACCACAGATATTCGGGGATTCCAATATGGCTCCCACGTAGAGAAAGTGGCCTTATATGCGGATGATGTGCTACTGTTTCTGGCTGACCCGAGCGACTCCCTAAGTTCGGCTATGGCAGTTATTAGTAAATTCGGCTCTATTTCTGGACTGACTATCAACTGGGATAAATCCGTGTTGCTTCCCGTGGACTCGGCGGTTCCCCTAGCGCTAGACCCTGGGACCCCTTTGAGGGTGGTTAGTGAGTTTAAATATTTGGGCATTGTGATCTCTGCTAAATTGGAGGAATATGAACGGCTCAATCTTACCCCCCTTATCAATAAGTTTCAACAAAAAATTGCAGCATGGAAGAAACTATTCCTGTCTGTGGCGGGTAGAGCAAATTTATTAAAAATGATCCTCATGCCCCAACTCCTATATATACTCCATAATACGCCTGTCTGGTTGGCGCAAAATAAATTCTACCGGATTGATTCTCTTTTCCGGGACTTGATCTGGAAGGGTAGTAGGGCACGCATTAAACTTGAACATCTACAGAGGTCAAAAGAGGAGGGGGGCCTGGCAATCCCGAACCCGTGGGTTTATTATGTGTCATCCCAATGTCAGCATATGGTGGGGTGGGGGGAGCCTACCCAATTTACGTCGGCTGAGAAGCTCATTGAGTTTATAGTGGGCAGAGGTCCGCTGTTTGCTAGTCTAGAGGCTGGTAGGTTCCGGGTGAACCCTAAAAGGCTCCCGACGATCGCTATGGTGGACAAGATTTGGCAAAGAGTTAGACAATGGAGGGGCATTACGGAGCTCACGCGCTTCTCATCGGTTTGGTTTGACCCGAGACTGGGGGAGTTAATGCGCCTGAGGGGATTTGCTCAATGGAGAAGGGTCGGGATATGGTTTGTGTCACAGCTGTTGGTTGGCGGCATGCTTAAGACTTTTGAGGAGATCAGGAAGGAATTCCCTCTGAGTCAATCCCTCTTTTTTCAATATTTGCAGCTGCGGCATGCAATCAATCGACAGCTTAAAACATCAAGAATAGTGGTGCAATCAGATGCGATGGTGAATCTTATAGGGTCACTAAGGGGCACTAAGGGTTTCATCTCCCTCGTATATAGGGGTTTTTTGGATTCATTCCTGGTACGGCACCCGGCTAAGTCCAGAGAAAAATGGGAAGAGGATGTGGGACTCTCAGTGGGAGAGCATATTACAATTCATCCCCAAGGTCTCTATGAGTGAAGCCAGGAGAGTCTCACAACTCTACCTAACACATAGGGTATACAGGACCCGGTCTGGATGAAGAGGGCGGGCCTGAGGAGGGATTCCTGCTGTCCGCGCTGCTCTGAGGATGGGGCAGATCTCCTACATATGATGTGCTCCTGCCCTGCCCTACAGAACTTTTGGGTACAAACACTTAATTTGACCAGGAGGTAATGGGAGTGGATCTTATAAGGAACCGCTGACGTGTGTATTGGGGTGCATGGAGGATATCGCGGTTGATGAGTGGGGAAAGCTGACCATAGCCAGAATCCTATATGCTGCCAGAAAGCTCATTGCGGCCCACTGGTTAGATGACAAAGCGCCAGTTAGACAAGAACTGATTAATAAGGTTAACTTTATTGTTATGATGGAACAGAACATATATGCGAAAAGAGGTCAACACATGCAGTTTGAGAATGTGTGGGGTGGCTGGATAGAGCACCCGGGCCTGGCTTCATAGGCTCTTATGAGAGAAAGAATGCGTCTGCCTACGCGCCCTTGACCCTCTGAGTTGGTACTTTAAACAGGGATCGTAAAGGGTTGTCTCGAAAAAAAAGGATTCAAAATGTGACATGGTGTGTGATATGTGCAATGATTTAAAGGGACGGGGTTAGGGGGGAGGGGAGAAGGGTAGGGGACTTAGGATGTAAGAATAGTTATATTGCCTGTCAGGTTGAATACGGTTTATATTATATGCTAAAGTTAAATGTACTGTCAAAGTTTCATGCTGACAATTTTTAAATAAAAATCATCTGATTTAAAAAAAAAAGGGTAACAGAACAAATTGCACATTAACTCTTGGGGTCCAATTTCTCCTGAGTACGCTGACACCCCATATGTGGGGGGTAACCACTGTTTGGGGGCACGGCAGGGCTCAGAAGGGAAGGAGCGCAGTTTGACTTTTTCAACACAGAATTGGCTGGAATTGAGATCAGACGCCATGTCACGTTTGGAGAGCCCCTGATGAGCCTAAACAGTGGAAAACCCCCAATTCTAACTCCAACCCTAACCCCAACACACCCCTAACCCTAATCCCAACCCTTACCGTAACCACAAACCTAATCCTAACACACCCCTAACCCTAATCCCAACCCTAACCATAACCCTAACCACAAAACTAACCCTAACACACCCCTAACCGGAAAATGGAAAAAATAAATTTTTTTAATTTTACTATTTTTCCCTAACTAAGATTTATAGCGGGATTTTATATCGGGTTTTTATGTTTGGCAGCTGTCACATGCTAAAAGACGCAATAAAAATAGTAAAAAAATGCAATAAAAATTGCAAAAAATAGTTTTGCATCACCACATTTTGAGAGCTATAATTTTTCCATATTTTGGCCCACAGAGTCATGTGAGGTCTTATTTTTTGCGGGACGAGTTGACGTTTTTATTGGCACAATTTTTGGGCACATGACATTTTTTGATCACTTTTTATTACGATTTTTTGGAGGCAGAATGAACAAAAACCAGCAATTCATGAATTTCTTTGGGGGTGGGGCGTTTATACTGTTCCGCGTGTGGTAAAATTGATAATTCATTTTTATTCTTCGGGTCAGTACGATTACAGCGATAACTCATTTGTATGTTTTTTATGTTTTGGCGCTTTAATACAATAAAACACGGATTTTGGTAAGAACTTACCTGTAAAATCCTTTTCAGCGAAGGAAGGAAGAGAGACACAGTATTCATTACTGATGGGTAGGAGGAGCCCCAGATCAGGATGTCACCTCAGATCAAAAGAGTGCTGACTGGCTGGCCCCTCCAGCTCGGGCTCCTCCTACTCAGCTCCAGTCGTACCAAAGCTTTGAGGAAAAGAGCCAAGATCACCAGCGGAGCAACATAACCCCTTCTGAAGGAACTTCAGAGAAAAAACACAAGGATACAGGTTATGCATGCAAAGAAAGCCAAAAACCACAGAGTTCCAGGTACTACTCACGGAACCTGACTACTGCGATGAGCTGGCGATGCTGGAACAGAGCCTTAGCGCGCTGACCTCAGCCCAGATAATCGCTATCAGATAAGGGTCGCGCTGCATCTGAAAACATCAACACACTTCTGCCTTGGGAGGGTGCTGTGTCTCTCTTCCTTCCTTCGCTGAAAAGGATTTTACAGGTAAGTTCTTACCAAAATCCGTGTTTCAGCTGCAGATGGAAGGAAGAGAGCCACAGTATTCATTACTGATGGGACGTCCCAAAGCAGTTCAAAAATAAGGGTGGGAAAAACCAATAAAAGGCAGAAACCCAACAACCTTAACAACAAAGCGCAACCAGCGCTAAACACAAGTTCATCCAGAACTTTAAACTACAGCTGCCTGCAGGACCCTACGTCCGAGGGCTGCATCAGCGGAAGCACTGACGTCCACTTTATAAAACTTTGTAAACGTGTGGACAGAGCGCCAAGTTGCCGCTCGGCAGAGCTGCACTGCCGAGGCACCTTGATGAAAAGCCCACGATGAGGCCACAGCTCTCGTAGAATGGGCTCGAATCTTAATCGGGCAAGATTCACCCCGAAGACGGTAAGCTTCCAAAATAGCTGACCGGATCCAACGAGCTATAGAATCCTTGGAAGCTCGTTGACCACGCCGACGACCTGCTGGAACCACAAACAGGGAGTCCGTCTTACGAAAACCTTGAGTAATAGATAGATAAAACTTCAAGGCCCGCACTAAATCCAATGTGTGTAAATCTCGCTCTTTCGCATTCTTCGGATCCGGACAGAGAGAAGGCAACACAATATCCTGGTTAACATGAAATTGTGACACCACTTTAGGCAAAAAATCACCCCGAGTGCGAAGCACTACACGATCCGGAAAAAACTCCAGAAAAGGAGGCGAACAAGAAAGAGCTGCCAACTCAGAAACTCTCCTCAAGGAAGTGACTGCAACAAGGAAAGCCACCTTCCAAGAAAGTAAAGAAAGGCTAGCAGAAACCATAGGCTCAAAAGGTTTATGCTGAAGAGCCTCCAAAACAAGGTTGAGCCGCCAAGGAGACACGGGTGCCTTCCGCGGCGGAAACTTACGAGATATACCTCGGAAAAAGGAGAGCACGTCTCTATTTGAAGCAATGGTTCTCCGAAACAATAAGGACAGAGCAGAAATCTGACCTTTCAGAGTGCTTACTGCCAAACCCTTGTCTAGCCCATGCTGTAGAAAAGCCAACAGATTGGGAATGGAAAATTTTCTCGGGTTCCGAGAGGACCCCAAACACCACGAAAAGAAGGTTTCCCAAATTTTGTGGTAAATCCTAGTAGTAGCCGGACATCTTGCAGCACGAAGGGTAGCAATGACCTCGGCTGAGAAACCTCTACGGGTCAAGATTTCGGTCTCAAGAGCCACGCCGTCAAACGCAGGGACATCAAGTCCGGATGACAAACGGGCCCCTGAGTCAACAAGTCCGGTTGAAGAGGGAGTGGAAAAGGAGGTGCCGCCAACAGCGACATTATTGTCGAGAACCACACCCTTCTTGGCCAGTCTGGAGCTATCAAAATAGCTGGAATTCTCTCTAGTCTGATCCGACGCAGTACTAGAGGAAGTAAGGATATCGGCGGGAATACATAGATCAGCTCGAACTGATCCCACTGAGCCACTAGAGCATCCACCGCCACCGCCTTCGGATCCTTGTACCTGGACATGAATGTCGGTAACTTGGCATTGAACCTGGATGCCATCAAATCCACTTGGGAGGTTCCCCAGCGAGAGCACAGTAGTGCAAACACATCCGGATGGAGGCTCCATTCCCCGGAATCCATCCTTCTGCGACTGAGAAAGTCCGCTGTAACATTCTGAACCCCTGGAATGTGAATCGCCGAAATGGCTGGTACATTGGCCTCTGCCCAAATCAGAATTCGGGACACCTCTACCATGAGTCTGGAACTCCTTGTCCCACCTTGGTGATTGATATACGCGACAGCCGTCGCATTGTCTGTCTGCACACGGACTGGCAGACCGCTCAAAGGGACCGTCCAATGTTGGAGGCAAAGGAAAATCGCCCTCAATTCCAGGATGTTGATCGGAAGCACAGACTCTTCCGATGACCATACCCCCTGAATCCAGAGATTGTTCCAAACACCCCCCCAGCCCGTCAGGCTGGCATCGGTGGTTATGACTGACCACTTCGGAGGGAGGAAAGACTTCCCCAGGGAGAATGCCCCTGGACGTAACCACCATTCTAGAGAATCCCGCACCGCGCGAGAAATGGTGACACTGCAATCCAGCGATTGCGACTGATTCCATCGACTCAAGATGAACCTTTGAAGAGTCCTGGAGTGGAACTGGGCAAAAGGAATTGCCTCCATGGACGCCACCATCAGTCCTAGAAGACGCATACACTTCCGTAGAGACATTGCCGTTGAGGATCTCATAATCTGTACATGTCGAAGAAGACATGACTGTTTGTCTGGTGGTAGGGAAACTACCGACCGAAACGTGTCGAGATGCATTCCCAAAAAGAGGATTGTCCTCGATGGTTCCAGGGACGACTTCTCCCAATTGACCAGCCAACCGAAGTCCTTCAGAAACTGAAGAGACAAATCCCGAGCCGTCAACGCCTCCTCCTCCGAGGAAGCCATGATCAAAAGATCGTCCAGATAAGGGAGAATCGTAATCCCCTGTCTTCGAAGGATTGCCATGAGAGGCGCCAGAATTTTTGTAAAGACCCTTGGCGCTGAGGCTAAGCCGAACGGCAGAGCCACGAACTGGTAATGATTCTGACCTATGGCAAATCGAAGAAAGCGCTGATGAGCCTTTCCGATGGGAATATGCAAATAGGCGTCGCGAATGTCGATTGACACCAGAAAATCGTTCTGTGACAGAGCTGCCACAACGGAACGAAGCGACTCCATGCGAAATTTCCGGGCATGGACATGCCGGTTTAATCGCTTGAGATCCAGAATCGGGCGAAATTTGTTCTCCTTTTTGGGAACTATAAAAAGGTTGGAATAAAAACCTTTTCCTCGGTCCTCTGACGGAACCGGTATCACTACACCCTTTTGTAGCAGAGATTCGACCTCTCGCTGTAGAGCGACAACAAGCTCGGGTTCCGACGGAACGCGAGACTGACAAAAAACATTTGGGGGTCGAGAAGCAAACTCTATGAAATAGCCTGCCGACACAATCCGCGTTGCCCAGGAATCTGGAACGCGAGCCATCCAAGTCGCCTTGAAAAGAAGCAGGCGACCCCCCACTCGAGAATCCTCGAGTGGACCCCTGGCGTCAATTAGACTTTGCGGGCTTCTTGTCAAGTTCCCGCTTGTCCTGGCGGAAACTCTGCTTCCAGGAAGTACGAGTTTTCTGAGAGGATTTCTTTCCTGAGAAGGAAGGACGACCCGATCCCCACGAGGAGTGACTAGATCGTCCTCGGCCCCGAAAGGACCGCCGACCACTATAGACACCAGGCCTACTGGACACCGAGGCCATGGCCCTACGCTGTGGTAATGCTGATTCCTTCGCCTTAGCCTTGGAAATCAGCTCTGTGAGGTCAGATCCAAAAAGATGGCCACCCTTGTAAGGTAAGGCCAACAACCCTTGTTTGGAAACTGCGTCCCCGGCCCACTGTCTGAGCCATAAAGCTCTTCTGACTGTGACCGCTGAAGCTTGCGCTTTGGCCAGCAGAGATGCCGTATCTAGACCGGCATCAAAGATATAACAGGCTGCCGTTTCTAACCATTCACAAGTTTCCCGTATCTCAGATAACGGAGATTCATTGTGCAACTCCGTCTTCAGACGTGCCAACCAACTTAGAGAAGCTCTAGCAGCACACATGGATCCTAGCACTGCTCGGAATCCATGACCCGCAGCCTCATAGCTTGCTTTTGCCGCCAATTCTGCTTTTCTATCCAAAGGCTCCTGTAAGCTCGCTTTTCCCTTAATAGGGAGTAGTGAGGATTTATTAAGCTGAGATAAATGACACATCCACTTCAGGAGCAGAAGTCCAATTAGCCTTTAACTCCGCAGAGCAAGGATAAAGTGTATCCAAGAAATGCGTTCCATGAAAACGCTTATCTGGACATAGACGTTCCTCCTCTATTACACTATTAAGCTCATCCAGAGCTGGCAATGTTGTACGCGAAGCACGGGACTCCTGGAACATGCGTGCTGATTTACCAGGACGACTAGTTACCTCCTCCGGTAACTGTAATATATCTCTCATGGCTTCAATTAATGCCTCCGTACGCTTCGCCATAGAGGAACGCCCCTGCGGCTCGTCCGCATCTGAATCGGATATTTCTCCATCCGAATTTAAAGGGGAACTCTGCCCAATATCAGATACGTCTGACTCGCTCCGTGTAGAGGCCGGTAACGGCCTGCGTCGCTTCCTCTGAGAAGAATTAGCAGACACATATTGACCTAAAAGGTCAGACAAGTTGTTGATCGATCGAGCGATATCGTCCAATTTTTCACCGCTGTCGACCGCAGCGCTAGACGTTGTGGAGGTCTGCGTATCTGATTGCCGCAATGGCACTGGGACGTGATCCGCGGCATCTGAACTCTGTTCAGACATGTCTCACCTGTATGAACAGGTCAAAGCGGTAATACCAGCAAAAACTATGCGGTTTTTCTTTTTTTTTTTTATATATGCTGAAGGGTTAACGCTCCACCAGGCAGGGTTACCCCAGCGGTATTCAGTCAAAAAATTTTTCTGGTAGAAATAACCCTCAGAAGGGTTAATATTGCAAACTCACCACAACATATATATATGAAGTGTGAGTCCCAGCCAATTTTATGTCTCTAATGAGACTGCAGCTGCAGGATAGCGATCGCTGCGCTGCAGGGTGAGGAATCAGCACTCACCCAGCTGGCCGTGGTGTCTTATGAGGAGAGGAGCGGTCTGAGGAGCCCAGGAGCCTGTGTAATGGCCGCCACAGTGAGGGAGTCGCAGGAGAAACGCCAGAGCGCGCGTCTTCCTGCTCAAAAGACCGGGAATAGATAGGCCACGCCCCCTGCTAGCTCAAATAATGAGCGCGAACTCCCCCGCTCCTGCTCCCTCTCTGTCCTGCAGCTATCTGCCTGCGGACAAAAAATCACCACATCTACTATGTAACAGCGCTGTCACCGCAGCGCTGAAGCATACTGACATACAAGTAATAGCGCTGTCACAGCAGCGCTGAAGCATACTGACATACATTAATAGCGCTGTCACAGCAGCACTGAAGCATACTGACATACAGTATAGCGCTGTCACCGCAGCGCTGAAGCACTCACACATTATTATAATAAAAATTGTGTGGAAAACTCATCAGCTCAGCGCCACAGGGACCCCTAAGGGTTTCTGGCGCTATGCCCATGCTTCCCCCCAGGGCGGGAAGCGCAGTGACCCAGCGTGTGGTTTGCGCCCCCGCCAGGGAAAACTCTCCTCATCCCCCAGGGCTGGCAAGGATTCTGCAGGGACCATTATGAAATTACAGATCCGCCAAGGGAGAGGCTGGTGAAAAACACTGATAAACATGTAATAGCGCTGTCACCGCAGCGCTGAAGCATACTGATATACATGTAATAGCGCTGTCATCAGACGCTAAAGCACTCACACATTAATAATAAAATTTTGTGTGGAGTACTCACCAGCCAAAGCGCCACAGGGACCCTCAGGGTTTCTGGCGCTATGCCCATGCTTCCCCCCAGGGCGAGGAACGCAGTGACCGCACGTGTGGTTTGCGTCCCGCCAGGGAAGCTCTCCTCATCCCCCAGGGCCGGCAAGGATTCTGCAGGGACTTTGAGTAAGTACAGATCCGCCAAGGGAGAGGTTGGGGTACAGCAGCGCTCGTACCCCTGAGACCTCTAGACCAACTAGTGATCCAGGTCTCCTGTCCGAAATAAAATAATAAAATCTTCTGAGGAGCTGCATTAGCAGCGACCATCCTTCTGGACCTCAAATCTTAGACTGGAGCTGAGTAGGAGGAGCCCGAGCTGGAGGGGCCAGCCAGTCAGCACGCTTTTGATCTGAGGTAACATCCTGATCTGGGGCTCCGCCTACCCATCAGTAATGAATACTGTGGCTCTCTTCCTTCCATCTGCAGCTGAAAACTATTTTATATAAAAAAATAATTATTTTTGCATCGCTTTATTCTGCGAGCTATAACGTTTTTATTTTTGTGCTGATGATGCTGTATGACGGCTCGTTTTTTGCGGGACAAGATGACGTTTTCAGCGGTACCATGTTTATTTATATCCGTCTTTTTGATCGCATGTTATTCCACTTTTTGTTCAGTGGTATGATGATAAAGCATTGTTTTTTTGCCTTGTTTTTTTTAAGGGATTTACTAAAGGGGTTAACTAGTGGGACAGGTTTATAGGGCGGGTCGTTACAGATGCGGCGATACTAAATATGTGTGCTTGTATTGTTTTTTTATTTACATAAAAATAATGTGTTTATTGGGGAAATATTTTTTTATTTAGAGATTCTTTTTAATATTTTCACACGTTTATTTTTTTACATTTTTACATTGTCCCAGGGTGGGACATTACTATATAATGTCAGATCGCTGATCTGACACTTTGCACTGCACTGTGTTAGATCACCGATCTGACAGGCAGTGCAGTAAGCTTCTCAGCGCCTGCTCTCAGCAGGCACTGACAAGCCACCTCCCTGTAGGACCCGGAAGGACCCCGTGGCCATCTTGGATCCGGGGTCCTGCAGGGAGGAGGCCCTCGGAACAACGTGATCACATCGCATTGCTCTGAGGGTTTCAGGGAAGCACGCAGGTTGCCCCCTCCCTGCACGATGCTTCCCTATGCCACCGGAACGCTGCGATCATGTTTGATTGCAGTGTGCTGCTGGGGGTTAAAGTGCCTTGAGCGGTCCGTGACACTTAGTGCCGGGTGTCAGCTGTGAGAATCAGCTGACACCCGGCCGCGATCAGCTGTGCTTCCCCCGTGAGTGCGGCTGATCGCATATGACGTACTATTCCGTCCATGGGATTTAAGTCTCAGGGCACATGGACGGAATAGTACGTCAGATAGCAGAAAGGGGTTAAATAATTTAAAAAAAAGTTCTTGGGGACCCCTCTATTTTTGATCACTAGACCTTGTAGAAGCTGATAGCTGAGGGTTGCAGCCCCCAGTTTTGAGTTTTGCCTACCAAAAATACAGAACCCACGCCGTTTTTTTTAACCCCTTTCTTCCATCTGACGTACTATTCCGTCCATGTGCCCTGGGACTTAATTTCCAAGGACGGAATAGTACGTCATATGCGATCAGCTGCGCTCCCGGGGGAAGCGCAGCTGATCGCAGCCGGGTGTCAGCTGATTATCACAGCTGACACCCGGCACTATGTGCCAGGAGCGATCACGGACCGATCCCTGCACAGCAACTCCCGGCACACTGCGATCAAAGATCGCAGTGTTTCGGCAGTACAAAGAAGCATCGCGCAGGGAGGGGGCTCCCTGCATGCCTCCCCGAGACACTCTAAGCAGCGCAATGTGATCACGCTGTTCTGAGGGCCCCTCCTCCCTGCAGGACCCCGGATCCAAGATGGCCACGGGGTCCTTCCGGGTCCTGCAGGGAGGCGGCTTCCTCAGTGCCTGCTGAGAGCAGGCGCTGAGAAAGCCTGCAGCAGTGCCAGTGAGATCGCTGATCTGACACTGTGCTGTGGACAGTGTCAGATCGGCGATCTGATATTATACAGTGATGTCCCACCCTAGGAAAAAGTAAAAAAGTTAAACTGTGATGAGTGCTGTGCTGGAATTGCTGTCCTCATCTTTTTTTTGTACTGCTGAAAGCCCACAAAGCAAAGCCCCCCTCCTTCTCTCTGCAGCTCTCATACTTCTCACCAACCCCCCCCCAGCCTGCACTCAGGCAGTGTAATGTGAGCTGCCAGTGCTGGAAGTTTTCCCGCTTCACCGCAGGGGTCCCCCATTGTCAGCACATGTGCTGCTCCTACACTAGCAGCCATTTTGGAGACTGCATTCTGTTTTGGTTAATAACACGGTGGGAGCGTCCGCTAGAAACACGAAAGTACTGTTGTGAAACATGCGCCTGACAGGCAACGGTCCCGTGGTACTGGTAAACCCGTAACTCCAACAGAACCCGAGAAATGGAATTCTCGGATGCCCTATAAACTAGCCCACCCGCGTGTGGGCTCATTTGAACCGTCATTTCAAAGTAAGATCATTGATAGGTCTGACATTCTTCTGCGAGGTTCTCAGGATGAGTTATGCTCCTGATAATCTTTCAGAACTCCAACCATACCTTTCAGCAAGAGGAGGACCCTGGTAACTCCACCCCGTTTATGAGGTCACGGCCACAGGTCTATAAGGCAGGGGCCAGGTATTCTGCCTCAGATCTGCCCTGGACACCAGACTTATAGCAGCTCTGTGATGCATTGTGATGTCTCCCCTCCCCCGACCGCATGGCTTGCCTACTATGATCTAAGAACTGTAAGTTGATCTTCCTTATGTTAACCCCTTTTATTTTCTAATTGTCTTGTACATAACTATATTGCCTCAGCTTGTTACATCTTTTTATATTGTATAAGCACTGCCTGTCTTTTTAGGAATAAACCTATAAATTTATTAGTTTGTTTCTCCTGCTCTATAAACGAATTTGCACGTGCCTGAAGCACTACGCTACTGTTTTGGGGTTTCTACGGACCCTCTTGATAAATTGTTCATCAAAAGCCGTAGCTGGTGGCAGCTAAAAGGAAGGGGTGTAAAGTGTTAATCTATTGGGTGACGCTGGCAGTGACGGAGCGGGGTTTATAAGGGTACTGCCTGGCTGCAGCCAGGAGTAATTATAATTCCCTCACTGCAGCGTGCCCAATAGCCAGCACACATCCAAGTGACCCGTCTGGCGACCAATTATCCTAGGTGCAGTTCCCTGACTGACCTGAGGGTAAGGGGGGCGCCAGAGAGCTGCAAGTTCCTAAGTGGAAGTGGGATAATTAAAAGTCCCTGCAGTTTACCGGGTCGGACGGCAGCAGCCGTCGTGTGTGTGCACCGTTTCATCACATAAACAAATAAAAATAAGTGTAAAAAACAAACAAATTCCTTAATAGAGAAAAAAAAAATATTCCCCAATAAATTCATTTCTTCATGTAAACAAAAAATATAAAAATAAAAGCACACATATTTGGTATCGCCGCGTCCGTAAAGACCCGCCCTATAAAACTGTCCCATTAGTTAACCCCTTTAGTAAACCCCTTAAAAAAAAAAACAAGGCAAAAAAACAATGATTTATTAACATACCGCCGAACAAAAAGTGTAATAACATGCGATCAAAAACACGGATATACTGTAAAAAAACATGCAAGGACAGCGTCAGCACCTGGCATACCCGGGCAAGTGCTGGGGCCCTGAGCAGGCGGGGGGGGGGGGCCCACTCGCCGTCGGGCACCCCGGCGCCTGTTAGCGGATGGGAGCGGTACCAGCGCCGCCACTGGGCCCACCCGCTTGCTCAGGGCCCCGGCAGCAGCCGGCGCAATACTTACCTCTCCCCGTGCCTCTGCTGCCGCAGCTCCGGGCTCCAGGGGGCGCCTGCGCTTCCTCTCACAGCAGCGCCGCTGAATGACGTCATCATTCAGCGGCCGGCTGTGGCAGAGAGAGCACAAATGCCGGACAGGTGAGATGTGTGTGTGTGTGTATGTGAGTGCTGCAGTGCTGTCTGTGTGTGGTGCTGTATGTGTGATGGTGGTGGGGGGGAGGCAGTGATGGTGGTGAGGAGCCGGAGCTCGGAGGCAATGATGATGATGATGGGGAGGAGATGATGATGATTGGGAGGCAAAGATGACGGGGAGGCGATGATGATGGGGAGAAAATGATGATGGGGAGGCGAAGATGATGGGGAGGCGATGATGATGGGGAGGCGATGATGATGGGGAGGCGATGATGATGGGGAGGCGATGATGATGGGGAGGCGATGATGATGGGGAGTCGATGATGATGGGGAGGCGATGATGATGGGGAGTCTTTCCACAGCGTCCTTTCCTGAGCCGTAACAGTGCAGAACGCAGCACAGTGCAGAGGAGAGCTCCATATTTTGTATGGAGCATTATATGGGGACCAGTATCCTGTATGGAGCATTATATGGGGTCCAATATTCTTTATGGAGCATTATATTTGGCCCATAATACTGCATGGAGGACTATGTGGTGTCCATAATATTGTATGGAGGACTGTACTGTCCAGTCTGTACTGTGCGCTGTGAGAATTCGGCGGTTTTTGAGCTATTGTAGAGTTTACAATGGATATCACTCATGTAATGGAAGAAGTGAAGTATTTGGCATTGTACTATACCTATATTTCTCTGCCGTATCTGTGCATCATGAATCGTGGTCTGTGTTAAAGGGGCCCACTGAGATTCTTTCGCCCGGGGCCCATAAAAACCTGGAGCCGGCCCTGTAAACATGGTACCATTGAAAACGTCATCTTGTCCCGCAAAAAACGAGCCGCCATACAGCATCATCAGCGAAACAATAAAAAAGTTATAGCTCGCAGAATAAAGCGATGCAAAAATAATTTTTTATGTATAATCGTTTTTATTGTATAAAAGCGCCAAAACATAAAAAAATGATATAAATGAGGTATCGCCGTAATCGTACTGACACGAAGAATAAAACTGCTTTATCAATTTTACCACACGCGGAACGGTATAAACACCCCCCCAAAAGAAATTCATGAATTGCTGGTTTTTGTTCATTCTGCCTCCAAAAAATCGTAGTAAAAAGTGATCAAAAAATGTCAAGTGCCCAAAAATGGTACCAATTAAAACGTCACCTCATCCTGCAAAAAATAAGACCTCACATGACTCTGTGGGCCAAAATAAGAAAAAATTATAGCTCTCAAAATGTGATGATGCAAAAACTATTTTTTGCAATAAAAAGCGTCTTTTAGTGTGACAGCTGCCAAACATAAAAACCCGCTCTTAAATAGTAAATCAAACCCCCCTTTATCACCCCCTTAGTTAGGGAAAAATAGTAATTAAAATAATGTATTTATTTCCATTTCCACATTAGGGTTAGGGTTGGGGCTAAAGTTAGGGTTAAAGTTGGAGTTAGGGTTAGTGCTAAAGTTAGGGTTAGGTTTGGGATTAGGGTTAAGGGGTGTGTTAGGGTTAGCTTTATGGTTAGGGTTAAGGTTAGGGTTGGGATTATGGTTAAGGGTGTGTTGGGGTAAGGATTGGAGTTTGACCCAATTCTAACGGTGCTCCTTCCCTTCTGAGCTCTGCCATGCGCCCAAACAGTAGTTTACCCCCACATATGCGGTATCTGTGTACACAGGAAAAATTGCAAAATAACTCTTGCAGTCCAATTTCTTCTGTTACCCTTGGGAAAATAAAAAATTGGGGGTTAAAATATCATTTTCGTGGAAAACAATATGATTTTTTTATTTTTATGGCTCTACGTTATAAACTTCTGTGAAGCACTTGGGGGTTCAAAGTTCTCACCACACATCTAGATAAGTTCCTTTGGGGGTTTAGTTTCCAAAATGGGGTCACTTGTGGGGGGTTTCCACTGTTTAGGCACATCAGGGGCTCTCCAAATGCGTCATGACACCCGCAGACTATTCCATCAAAGTCTGCAATGCAAAACGTCACTACTTCCCTTCCGAGCCCCGACGTGTGCCCATACAGTAGTTTTCTCCCACATATAGGGTACCAGCGTACTTAGGACAAATTGGACAACAACTTTTGAGGTCCAGTTTCTCCTGTTACCCTTGGGAAAATAAAATACTGGGAACTAAAAAACAAAACAAAATGAAAACGCAGGTTCAACAACAGCTGCCACCCGCTTGTCCTGCATTTGTGGAAAAAAATAGGATTTTTTATTTTCATGCCCAGGCATTATAAATTTGTGTGAAGCACTTGGGGATTCAAAGTGCTCACCACAGATCTAGATAAGTTCCGTAGGGGGTCTAGTTTCCAAAATAGGGTCACTTGTGGGAGGTTTACACTGCTTAGGCACATCAGGGGCTCTGCAAACTGAACATGACACCCATCAAAGTCTGCATTCCAAAATGTCATTACTTCCTTTCAGAGCCCTGCCGTGGTCCCAAACAGTATTTTCCCCCCACATATGGGGTATCAACGTACTCAGGACAAATTGGACAACAACTTTTGGGGTCCAATTTCCTTGGGAAAAATCAAAAATTGGTGCCTAAAATATCATTTTTGTGGAATTTTTTTTTTCACACCCAGGCATTATAAACTTTAGTGAAACACTTGGGGGTTGAACGTCCTCACAACAGATCTAGATAAGTTCCTTAGGGGGTCTATTTCCAAAATGGTGTCACTTGCGGGGGTTTCCACTGTTTATGCAGATCAGGTGCTCTCCAAATGCGACATGGCGTCCAGACAATTCTGCGTTGAAAAAGTCAAACTGCGCTCCTTCCCTTCTAAGCTCTGCCATGCACCCAAACAGTGCTTTATTCCCATATATTGGGTATCAGCGTACTCAAGACAAATTGCACAATAACTTTTGAGGTCTTGTTACCCTTGGGAAAATAAAAATTGGGGTGAAAAGATCATTTTTGTGGAAAAAAATATGATTTTTTTTTATTTTACGGCTCTACGTTATAAACTTATGTGAAGCACTTTGGGGTTCAAAGTGCTCAACACAGATCTAGATAAGTTCCTTAGGGGTCTAGTTTCTAAAATGGGGTCTCTTGTGGGGGGTTCCCACTGTTTAGGCACATCAGGGGCTATCCAAATGCGACATGGCGTCCAATCTCGATTCCAGCCAATTTTGGTTTGAAAAAGTCAAATGGCGCTCCTTCCCTTCAGAGCTCTGCAGAGCGCCCAAACAATGGTTCCCCCCCCCCACATAATGGGTATCGGCGTACTCAGGACAAATTGGACAACTTTTATGGTCCAATTTCTCCTCTTACCCTTGGGAAAATAAAAAAAAAATGTTTGTAAAAGATCATTTTTGTGACTAAAAAGTTAAATCTTTTCCTTCCAAGTTGCTTCAGCTCCTGTGAAGCACCTGAAGGGTTAATAAACTTCTTGAATGTAGTTTTGAGTACCTTGAGGGGTGCAGTTTTTAGAATGTTGTCAGTTTTGGGTATTTTCTGCCATATAGACCCCTCAAAGTGACTTCAAATGTGAGGTGGTCCCTCAATGGTTTTGTACAATTTGTTGTAAAAATGAGAAATCGCTGGTCAACTTTTAACCCTTATAACTTCGTAACAAAAAAAATTTTGGTTCCAAAATTGTCCTGATGTAAAGTAGACATGTGGGAAATGTTATTTAGTAACTATTTTGTGTGACATATTTCTCTGTTTTAAGGGAATAAAAATTCAAAGTTTGAAAATTGCTAAATTTTCGCCATATTTCCATTTTTTTTCATAAATAACCGAAAGTTATATAGAAGAAATTTTACCACTACCATGAAGTACAATATGTCACGAGAAAACAAACTCAGAATCGCGAAGATCCGCTGAAGCGTTCCAGAGTTATAACTTCATAAAGAGACAGTGGTCAGAATTGTAAAAATTGGCCCGGTTATTAACGTGCAAACCACCCTTGGGGATTAAGGGGTTAAAATTATTTATTTACAGTGCAGGAGCAGCTGATGAATACTCCCCTCATCCGCTGCTGCTCTCACTGTTATTAGCGGCAGCAGGTGTCGGATGAGGGGAGCAGTAGTCCCATCAGCTGACACCAGTGACCGGAGGTAAGCTTTATACCTCCGATCATAGCTGAGTGCTCACGCTGTCTTTTGACAGTGGGAACCGCGTCTCTCTGACTGGTGAGGATGATTTCACCACTGATCAGAAGCAGTGTTTGCTGCGCTGTTATTCACATGACAGCGTGACAAACACCCGGTGTTCGGGCAGCCTGGTGAAGTCCGTGTTCGGTGTCCGTGCCCGAACAGTTAGTATTCGATATGGCCTCCGAACTTTACTGTTCAGGTTCGCCCATCTCTATCCAGGAGCAGTGGAGCTCCAGCCACGGTAATCATGTCCTTAGTAGCCTAAGGCATGATAGGAAACATTAGAAGATAGCAATAGCTCTGAAGGCACATTAAGGAGATAAATCCTAATTACAGGCTCCTTTTAACGAGGACCAGTCACCTACTAGAAAACAAAAAAGTTAAGTTAAATAGCTTGTAAAAGTCCCTGAGCTCTGATGATTCTTCTGCTCCGTGCTGCATCACTCCACTGCAGAGATATTCACATTTGCTCTTTTTGGAGCGCGCTATGTGAAATCTCTGCATTCTTCAGTCGTCTCTGGAGACATTTGCTTTCTCCAGCCTGCTGTTAATCACAGCTTGGAAGCCTCAGACTGCTAGATCAGATGCCGAGCTGTGATTAGCAGCATTTTGGAGAGGTGAAAGCGAATGTCCCCCAGAGAAAACTCAGAAGAAAGCCCAGCTGGACTGCAGAGTAGAGATTTCACATGATGCGCTTCACAAGGAACAAATCTGAATATTTCTTCAATAAAGTGACACAGAGCAAAATGGAAAACAGCGGAAGAATCAGGGGAGCTCAGGGCTATGTACAAGGTATTTAACGCAATTTGTGGAGAAAGGGACAAGTCATCATTAAAGTTTGTGTTGGAAGCAGGAAAAAGGGTCAAATGTCTGTCAAGGTAACAAGATCAGCATGTCTGAAAAGTAAACTGGTTTACCCAGTGTGCACCGTGGTCCATGGGAAAAAACCTATGGTAGCACAAAGTATTGAAATAGTTAATCCTCAATGGTTAGAGTGCCCATGCTCCCTCTGTCCACCACTAAAAGTAACGGGCAAGTGAGTCATTTCCATCACGTGGACTGCAGGTGATGGTTTACCATTAACTATGATGCACAAACTCACCCACCAAATACTACTTGTGAAACGCACGTCGGGTATGTGGTGGGCGAGTTTGTTCACCATTACGGATTTGAATTTTACAATTTATTTTGTCTCAGAAAATCCCACATTATGTGACGACGAGAAACCTGGCGCCCGAACAGGGACCGACTAGTTCAAAGGACTGTTTGATCCAAACGATTTGTTGGTACTTAGATAAACAGACAATGTACCAAAAGGTTACACTCTATCGTGCTAAAGCATGTCAGTGTGGAATATATGAAATAGTAGATGAAAAGCCAGGCGTTGCCCGTGCATAGTAACTAACTGGGGTTAGTTCTAACAAATTATAATGATTATCCTCCATCCCATAGTCCCGTGCCCATATACCCATCACACACATCCTCCATCCCATAGTCCCGTGCCCATATACCCATCATACATATCCTCCATCCCATAGTCCCGTGCCCATATACCCATCATACATATCCTTCATCCCATAGTCCAGTGCCCATATACCCATCATACATATCCTCCCATCCCATAGTCCCGTGCCCATATACCCATCATACACATCCTCCATCCCATAGTCCCGTGCCCATATACCCATCACACACATCCTCCATCCCATAGTCCCGTGCCCATATACCCATCACACACATCCTCCACCCCATAGTCCCGTGCCCATATACCCATCACACACATCCTCCATTCCATAGTCCAGTGCCCATATACCCATCATACATATCCTTCATCCCATAGTCCAGTGCCCATATACCCTATCATTACATATCCTGCCCATCCCACCTATCCCCGTCGCCCATATACCCATCATACACATCCTCCATCCCATAGTCCAGTGCCCATATACCCATCCTCCATCCCACAGTCCTGTGTCCATATACCCATCATACATATCCTCCATCCCATAGTCCCGTGCCCATATACCCATCATACACATCCTCCATCCCACAGTCCTGTGCCCAAATACCCATCACACATCCTCCATTCCATAGTCCAGTGCCCCTATACCCATCATACATATCCTCCATCCCATAGTCCAGTGCCCATATACCATCCTCCATCCACAGTCCTGTGCCCATATACCCATCATACAATCCTCCATCCCAGTCCGTGCCCATATACCATCATCACATCCTCCATCCATAGTCCTGTGCCCATATACCCATCATACCATCCTCCATCCCATAGTCCGTGCCCATATACCATCACATCCTCCAATCCATAGTCCTGTGCCCATATACCCATCATACATATCCTCCATCCCATAGTCCAGTGCCCATATACCTATCAACATCCTCAATCCATAGTCCTGTGCCCATATACCCATCATACATATCCTCCATCCCATAGTCCTGTGCCCATATACCCATCATACATATCCTCCATCCATAGTCCGTGCCCATATACCCATCATACATATCCTCCATCCCATAGTCCAGTGCCCATATACCCATCATACATATCCTTCATCCCATAGTCCGTGCCCATATACCCATCATACACATCCTCCATCCCAAGTCCGTGCCCATATACCCATCATACATGCCTCCATCCCACAGTCCATGCCCATATACCCATCATACAATCCTCCATGTTATAGTCCAGTGCCATATACCCATCATACACATCCTCCATCCCATAGTCCAGTGCCCATATACCATCATACATATCCTCCATCCCATAGTCCAGTGCCCATATACCCATCATACATCCTCCATCCATAGTCCAGTGCCCATATACCCATCATACATCCTCCATCCCATAGTCCATTGGCCATATACCCATCCACATATCCCATCCAGTCCTGTGCCATATACCCATCAATCCCATCATGTCGTGCCCATATACCCATCATACACATCCTCCATTCCCAAGTCCAGTGCCCATATACCCATCATACAATCCTCCCTCCCACGTCCGTGCCATATACCCATCATACATTCTCATCCATAGTCCAGTGCCCATATACCCATCACACATATCCTCCATCCATAGTCCAGTGCCCATATACCCATCATACACATCCTCCATCCTATAGTCCCATGCCCATATACCCATCACACATCCTCCATCGCATAGTCCAGTGCCCATATACCCATCATCCATATCTTCCGGTGACCAGAAAAATGCCCAAAAGAAAAATGCCCACAGGAAAAATGCCCACAGAAAAAAAAACCACAGTCATGAATGCCTACAGGAAATTTGCCCACACGGAAAATTGCACACAGGAAAAATGCCCACAGTTATGATTGCCCATAGGAAATTGCCCACAAGGAAAAGAAAATTGCACACATGGCCAAATAACAGTTTATTAAAAATGTATAATAACAATAACTCCATTTAATGAAACATCATTGCACACCTGCAAGGTTGACATTTTACTGCAAATTAGCCAATCCCATATGGAAAATTGGCCACATGGGAGATTGCCCACATTCTTTATTCTTGCTTTCACATCCGAGGGGTGCACCTATAATGAGCCGAGGTGAATCGCTCGCCTCAGGCAGGCACCACCTGGTGGAGAGGAGAATGCGTCACAGCAGAGAGATACTGGGCCACATGTCGGCCTCAACATGCTGTTCTCTCCCCTGCACCAGGAGTTTCTGGGCGCAGGTCAGAGCAGGCCTAGTGAAGGGGTGGTTGAAGCAAGCAGGCGTGAGAGGGGGAGGGGTGCGCTGCATCCAGCTGCTCAGTTCCCCAGGCCCCAGCATCCTGCTGCCATGACAGCCGGAGCGGAAACAGCTGTACAGCGACTGTGTCATGGATGGCGTCAGGTTGCCAGGCCCGGGACTTGTGGGCGGTCAGCTACAGCCTGCGTGAAAACCAAGACTGCAGCCTTCCAGCCTGTGCAGAGAGGACCCCGGGAGCGCTGGGAGCAGTAAGTACGGGCTGAAGAGCCATTTGGTGATAATACCCCTTTAAAAATGTATAGTAACAACAATAACTATTTTATTATACAATCATTGCACACCTGCAAAGTAGCCATTTTACTGCAAATTAGCCAATCTCCTTAAGTACTTAAGTTTCTCTTGAACCTGGGGTCGTCCTCTACAGAGGTGGAACTGTCTGATACAGTGTTAAGTTTCTCTTGAACCTGGGGTCGTCCTCTACAGAGGTGGAACGGTCTGATACAGTGTTAAGTTTCTCTTGAACCTGGGGTCGTCCTCCACAGAGGTGGAACTGTCTGATACAGTGTTAAGTTTCTCTTGAACCTGGGGTCGTCCTCTACAGAGGTGGAACTGTCTGATACAGTGTTAAGTTTCTCTTGAACCGGGGGGTCGTCCTCTACAGAGGTGGAACTGTCTGATACAGTGTTAAGTTTCTCTTGAACCTGGGGGTCGTCCTCTACAGAGGTGGAACTGTCTGATACAGTGTTAAGTTTCTCTTGAACCTGGGGGTCGTCCTCTACAGAGGTGGAACGGTCTGATACAGTGTTAAGTTTCTCTTGAACCTGGGGGTCGTCCTCCACAGAGGTGGAACTGTCTGATACAGTGTTAAGTTTCTCTTGAACCTGGGGGTCGTCCTCTACAGAGGTGGAACTGTCTGATACAGTGTTAAGTTTCTCTTGAACCTGGGGGTCGTCCTCTACAGAGGTGGAACTGTCTGATACAGTGTTAAGTTTCTCTTGAACCTGGGGTCGTCCTCTACAGAGGTGGAACTGTCTGACACAGTGTTAAGTTTCTCTTGAACCTGGGGGTCGTCCTCTACAGAGGTGGAACTGTCTGATACAGTGTTAAGTTTCTCTTGAACCTGGGGGTCGTCCTCTACAGAGGTGGAACTGTCTGATACAGTGTTAAGTTTCTCTTGAACCTGGGGGTCGTCCTCTACAGAGGTGGAACTGTCTGACACAGTGTTAAGTTTCTCTTGAACCTGGGGGTCGTCCTCTACAGAGGTGGAACTGTCTGATACAGCGCCTCATGCTTCCTCTTTTTTATCTAAAGGCGACCTGCCTGTACATTAGCCAGTGTTAATTTGTGGCCAGCCAGGTCCCTCTGCAATCCATCAAAAAGAAGCCACAAGCTGGGATGACTGCAGTGGAACAAGGAGTTAAGAGCATTGTGAAATCTCTCACAACAGTTTTGTGGTTTTTGGTGACTGTTCCAGGGCGGCTTCATAATGATTCCATATTCATAGAGGAAATTGTGGATCTCTACCAGCTGCACCCTCAATATATGTAGAAAAAAAAGTATGAGAGAACTTCATTATAGCAGTCTTCATCTGGGAATATGGCAGCGAGCTGATCAAAAACACACCTCACATCTTCTATTGGCACAAAGGCCAGTGCAGCAAGAGACTTCAGTGTCATTTTTGCGTCGATAATACTTTCATATTCTGTCTTCAAACCAACATTTTTTATTTTTCTAATGAGGCTCTGACACAGGTGGAAATAACAACCTTTGACCTCAGCATGTGGAAAGGCAACCCTGACTGCAGTCATACAAGCCTTCTCAAAATCAACTAAATCCTTGTGAGGTGCTAGATTTGGAATCAGCAGCTTCATTATTTCAAACATTCTTTATACGTCCTCATATCCTTTGTTTGTAGTAAAATGTACAAGCATGGTGGATATGAGTCACCCACCTTGGCATGCCAAGTGTACAGTTAATAAAACATATTGGGCACTTTATGAAAAGTGCCATCTCCATAGATGGTGTATTTGTTCAGTTCCAGCATAAGATCTCTATCGCCTAAAACCAGAATTCTATTTCTATCGTCCTTTCCGGAATCATGAAGGAGCAGGTGACTGTACTTTTCCGGAATATCAAACATGATAGTTTTGGGTTAGGCAAATTACCATCTGTTCTATGATGGAGAAGGCTTCTCGCAAGAGATGATTGTCTTGGCATATGAGCCAAGACATCATTACTCAACCCAGACAACACCTTTCCCATCACATTGCGAGGAGCAGCATTTACAGCTCTCATGTCTTCTCTCATTTTGCTTCTGGCAACATATGCTACCGCTTTTTGAGGGCAGGAGTCATGACAATGTTCGTTGGTTCTTGAACTACGTTGCCATCTTTTGTTTTGATAATTGAATGGCATTTTATAGAGCGATGCAGCCTACATCTCCAAGTCACCACTGCATTGATGGTGCGAAATGCCAGATATTCAAACCCCAAGTAATTCAGAACTTTGTTGTTTCTCTGGCTACTTGAAAACTCCATTGTTTGCACTACAAGAAGGAATAGAATAGTTTAGATAAACTAAAAACACGGATTTTGGTAAGAACTTACCGGTAAAATCCTTTTCAGCGAAGGAAGGGAGGGAGACACAGGAATTCATTACTGATGGGTAGGCGGAGCCCCAGATCAGGATGTCACCTCAGATCAAAAGCGTGCTGACTGGCTGGCCCCTCCAGCTCGGGCTCCTCCTACTCCGCTCCAGTCGTACCAAAGCTTTAGGGAAGAACCAAGATCACCAGCGGAGCAACATAACCCCTTCTGAAGAAACTTCAGAGCAAAAACACAAGGATACAGGTTATGCATGCAAAGTAAGCCAAAAACCACAGAGTTCCAGGTACTATTCACTGAACCTGACTAATGCGATGAGCTGGCGATGCTGGAACAGAGCCTTAGCGCGCTGACCTCAGTCCAGATATCGCAATCAGACAAGGGTCGCGCTGCATCTGAAAACATCAACACACTTCTGCCTTGGAGGGTGCTGTGTCTCCCTCCCTTCCTTCGCTGAAAAGGATTTTACCGGTAAGTTCTTACCAAAATCCGTGTTTCAGCTGCAGAATGGAAGGGAGGGAGACACAGGAATTCATTACTGATGGGACGTCCCAAAGCAGTTCAAAAATAAGGGTGGGAAAAAACCAACAAGAGGCAGAAACCCAACAACCTTAACAACAAAGCGCAACCAGCGCTAAACACAAGTTCATCCAGAACTTTAAACTACAGCTGCCTGCAGGACCCTACGTCCGAGGGCTGCATCAGCGGAAGCACTGACGTCCACTTTATAAAACTTCGTAAACGTGTGGACAGAGCGCCAAGTTGCCGCCCGGCAGAGCTGCACTGCCGAAGCACCTTGGTGAAAAGCCCACGATGAAGCCACAGCCCTCGTGGAATGGGCTTGAATCTTAATCGGGCAAGATTCACCCTGAAGACGGTAAGCTTCCAATATAGCTGACCGGATCCAACGAGCTATAGAATCCTTGGAAGCTCGTTGACCACGCCGACGACCGACTGGAACCACAAATAGGGAGTCCGTCTTACGAAAACCTTGAGTAATAGATAGATAAAACTTCAAGGCCCGCACTAAATCCAATGTGTGTAAAGCTCGCTCTTTCACATTCTTCGGATCCGGGCAAAATGAAGGCAACACAATATCCTGGTTGACATGAAATTGTGACACCACTTTAGGTAAAAAATCACCCCGAGTGCGAAGCACTACACGATCCGGAAAAAACTCCAGAAAAGGAGGCGAACAAGAAAGAGCTGCCAACTCAGAAACTCTCCTCAAGGAAGTGACTGCAACAAGGAAAGCCACCTTCCAAGAAAGTAAAGAAAGGCTAGCAGAAACCATAGGCTCAAAAGGTTTATGCTGAAGAGCCTCCAAAACAAGGTTGAGCCGCCAAGGAGACACGGGTGCCTTCCGCGGCGGAAACTTACGAGATATACCTCGGAAAAAGGAGAGCACGTCTCTATTCGAAGCAATGGTTCTCCGGAACAATAAGGACAGAGCAGAAATCTGACCTTTCAGGGTGCTGACTGCCAAACCCTTGTCTAGCCCATGCTGCAGAAAAGCCAACAGGTTGGGAATGGAAAATTTTCTCGGGTTCCGAGAGGACCCCAAACACCACGAAAAGAAGGTTTCCCAAATTTTGTGGTAAATCCTAGTAGTAGCCGGACTTCTTGCAGCACGAAGGGTAGCAATGACCTCGGCTGAGAAACCTCTACGGGTCAAGATTTCGGTCTCAAGAGCCACGCCGTCAAACGCAGGGACATCAAGTCCGGATGACAAACGGGCCCCTGAGTCAACAAGTCCGGTTGAAGAGGGAGTGGAAAAGGAGGTGCCGCCAACAGCGATATTATTGTCGAGAACCACACCCTTCTTGGCCAGTCTGGAGCTATCAAAATAGCTGGAATTCTCTCTAGTCTGATCCGACGCAGTACTAGAGGAAGTAAGGATATCGGCGGGAATACATAGATCAGCTCGAACTGATCCCACTGAGCCACTAGAGCATCCACCGCCACAGCCTTCGGGTCCTTGTACCTGGACATGAACGTCGGTAACTTGGCATTGGACCTGGATGCCATCAAATCCACTTGGGGGGTTCCCCAGCGTGTAATGTATGTAGTACAGTTCATATAGCGTCTTGTGCTTGGGTGCGATGAAAATACATGAGACACAGGTTTGATATAGAAAGTCTTGTATTACTTCATACAAGTTGGCAAAAATAGTCACACAGTTTGCAGACACAGAAGCAGGAGACACAGCAGGCCAGAGTAATCTAAGCTCAGCAATCACTCTCCACAACAGGTTCAGGATCTTCTTCTCTGTTACCGTAAGTCCATGCAAACGTGGGTCTTTCAAAGAGCAGGGTTCAGAGTCCACAAGTGCTTCAGAGTTCCTCAGTAGGAATAGCTGGAGTACAAGGTCCAAGGCTTTAGGAGTCAGGTCACAGGTTCACTGCAGGCTAGATTCTGAAGCACTGATTGCTCAGCTGTGGCTGCTTAAGAAGCAAAAGGAGAGAATCAGGGCGGGAACATGCAAGCTGGAAACTCCAATTTGACTGAGGGCAAGATAGCTGCAGCAAGACAGAAAGTAAAATGGCTGACGAACAAACTAAGTTTCAGGAACATGTACACAGAACCTTACATTACTCCCCCTTAGGGACAACCTCCGGATGACCTCAGGCCAGGCTTGTGTGGGTACCTCTGATGAAACTGACGGAGCAAGCGAGGAGCATTAACGTTATTGACTGGTTCCCATGAGTTGTCCTCCACTGGGTAGCCCTGCCATTTAATCAGATATTGTAACTGATTTCTATACAACCTGGAATCTAAAATCCTTTCCACCACAAATTCTTCCTGACCATCGACTAGCACTGGGTCAGGGCAAGGAGAAGAACGTCCAGGAAACGTATTGGGTGTCGCAGCCTTTAGTAGGGATACATGAAAGACAGGGTGAATTCTCATAGTTCTGGGCAGTTGAAGACGACAAGCAACGGCACTTATAATTTTACTGATTTTATAGGGTCCAATGTACTTATGTCCCAACTTAGACGATGGAATCCTTAACTTAAGATTTCTGGTTGACAGCCAGACCAAGTCTCCTACCTTGAAAGCTGGTGCAGGTTTACGAAATTTATCTGCTGCTTTCTTGTACCTTTCCTGAGCCGATTCCAGATTCTCCTTTAGAAGATCCATATTCTTCTGTAAAGACGTGATTCTTTCAGCCACTGCTGGTAAAGGCGTTTCTATGGGAAATCGTGGTAGAATGTTAGGATGATAACCTAGATTAGAGTAAAAAGGAGACTGCTTAGTGGAGGCACTCTGAGAGTTGTTATACGAGAACTCAGCTAATGGAAGTAGATCCACCCAATCATCCTGTAGGTGGCAGATAAAGCAGCGGAGATACTGCTCCAGGGTTTGATTGGTTCGTTCGGTCTGTCCATTAGTCTGGGGATGAAAAGCAGAAGAAAGGTTTACTTTAATGTCCAATGCTGCACAGAAATTTTGCCAAAACCTAGAAGTGAATTGCACCCCTCGATCCGAAATAACCTCATCCGGTACTCCATGTAAGCGAAACACATCTTTAATCATCAAATCTGATGTCTGTTTTGCAGTGGGTAAGCCGACACAAGGGATAAAATGAGCTGCCTTTGTTAGACGGTCAACCACCACTAGAATGGTGTTCTTCCCTTGAGAGGTTGGTAACTCCACAATGAAGTCCATAGAAATGGATCCCCACGGGCGGGACGGGGTGGGAAGAGGCTGTAACAGACCAGTTGGTGAGGAGCGAGGTGTTTTGCATCTTGCACAGACTTCACATGAAGTGACATAGTTTAAAACATCCTTCCTGCAAGTGGGCCACCAAAAGAAACGAGAGAGAAATTCCTGTGTCTTTAGAATTCCTCTATGCCCAGCTATCTTGGAATCGTGAATGAGTTGCAATACTCTCAATCTGACTGTTTCAGGAATATACAGGCATTGTCCCTGAATCCACACACCATTCTTAAAGACAAGACTTACGTCCCTTGGGGGTTGTGCCAAAAAGGAATCCGCATGGTATGCTTCCTTGATGTCCTTAAGTAGGTCTTGATTATGAATTACTCCTAGGAATCTAGAGTCAGGAAGAATAGTCTTAGGAGGAGTAATTGGACGTGTCTCTGCTGAGTAAATCCTAGAGAGTGCATCAGCCTTTCCATTGCGCGATCCTGGTCTATAAGAAATGATAAAATTAAATTGGTTTAAGAAAAGATTCCAGCGAGCCTGGCGAGGAGTCAGGCACTTAGCCGACCTGATAAACTCAAGGTTACGATGATCTGTCAGGACGACTATTTGCTGTGCAGCTCCCTGAAGAAGGTGTCTCCATTCTTTGAAGGCGGCAATAATGGCCAACAACTCTCTATTGCCCACATCGTAGTTCCTCTCAGCCGAAGACAACTGCTGGGAAAAGAAGGCACAGGGATGCAAGACATTCTTCTCACCTGTTCTCTGAGAGAGTATAGCTCCAATGGCACAGTCTGAAGCATCCACCTCTATTATGAAGGCAAGCTCGGGGTTGGGATGTACTAGGATAGGTGCAGTGGTAAATTTATCCTTTAAACAGGAAAATGCTTCCTGGGCTTGGGGAGTCCAGGAGAACCTAGACTCTTTCCGGGTAAGTTGGGTGATAGGTGACACTACCTCAGAGAAATTTCTAATGAAACGTCTATAGAAGTTGGCAAACCCGATGAAGCGCTGTACCTCCTTCACATTTCTAGGACTTGGCCAATCCTTGATGGCTTGGGTTTTGCTTCCATCCATACTAATTCCTTGTGTAGACAGTACATACCCCAGAAATTGAATTTCGGTCCTATGGAATTCACACTTTTCAAGTTTGATGTAAAGATGATTTTGTCTTAGACGTTCCAAGACCATTCTCACATGTCCATGATGTTCCTCTGTGGAGTTAGAAAAAATTAGAATATCATCCAAATAAATTACCACGAATGTATCTAGGAGATCCCTGAAGATGTCATTCACCAAGTGTTGGAAAGTGGCTGGGGCGGTACTCAGACCAAAAGGCATAACTAGATATTCAAAGTGTCCATAGCGTGACCTGAATGCAGTCTTCCATTCATCCCCAGGTCTAATACGGACTAAGTTATAGGCCCCACGAAGATCTAGTTTAGAGAAAATTTTGGCATGTCGCACTCTCTCCAATAACTCAGGGATTAAAGGCAATGGATAACGGTTTCTAATAGTAACCTTATTGAGTTCCCTATAGTCTACGCATGGTCTCAGAGATCCATCTTTCTTCTTTACAAAGAAGATGGGTGCACCTGCAGGAGATGAAGAGGGGCGTATGAAGCCCTTGGCTAGATTTTCGTCTATGTAATCCTTTAAAGCCTTTAGCTCGGGCCCCGCCAGGGGGTAGATCTTACCAAAAGGTATCTCTGCTCCAGGCAATAATTCAATTGGACAATCATATGGACGGTGAGGAGGAAGCTGGTCAGCGTTCTTCTTGTCACATAAATCCACATAGTCCTGGTATACAGCTGGTAGTTCAGGGACTGACATGGTTCCTTTAGGAACAGAGCAAGCTGAAACTTTTGGACTCATCTGTTTCTCTGGAAAGTGTAATTCCTTGGTCTCCCAGTTAATGGTAGGATTCTGAGCCTGCAGCCATGGTAGCCCTAGAATAATGGGAAAGTGGGGAGAAGAGATAAGCATAAAGGACAGTTTCTCTTGATGATCTTTACCCATAAGAACCCTCAAAGGCTCTGTTTCCTGATCCACTGGTCCAGAGGTCAGCAGGGAGCCATCCACAGTTTCCATCTGTACTGGAGTAGCTTTCTTCACTGAACGTATCCCCTGTTTCAGAGCAAAGGAGACATCCATAAAATTTCCACTTGCCCCTAAGTCGATCATAGCAGAGCTAGACACCCAAGCTGAGTCAACCCAGAGTTTGATGGAAAGAAAGCAATGAGAATTGTTTTTCTTACAACTCAGCTGGGACACCGCTGAGGAAACTTGAAAAATGGCAGCGTTTACACAGTCAACGTCCTCAGAGGTAACGGAGTTTAAGTCCGAGAAATCAAGATCTGTTGCTGCAGATCTCTCTGGAGCCTGAGGCTCGGACCTGACAGATCCCCTCTCGCAACACTCACAATGAATGAGTGCTGCAGTAGTCTTACGAGAACGGCTGGGGCAGTTTATAATGAAGTGCCCTGACTTACCACAATAGAAACATAGATTTTCCTTAAAACGATGTTCCTTGCGTGCATCACTAACCCGTCGTTGTAAAGAGTCTACCTGCATGGGTTCAGGTTCAGGTTCCCGTGTAATCCTACTCAAAGGTTCCTTAGCTGGAGAGGAAGGTAGGAAAAGGTTAGTGCGATTGCTTTCGAACCATCTCTCTTGCCTGCGTTCAGTCAGACGAGTATCAATACGGATGCAGTAGTTAATAAAGTCACCTAACGCAGTGGGAGGGTCGGCACGAGCAAGTTCATCCTTAATCAGTGGAGATAACCCTTTCGAAAAATAGATTTTTTGGCGGAACTGTCCCAGGTGGTATCAAGGGCCCATCTCCTGAAATCCAAGGCATATTCAGCTACCGAGTGCTTACCTTGGCGCAAAGCTAACATGGCTGCTTCAGCTGTTGCACCTCGATTGGGGTCATCAAACACCTGCCCCATGGCTGAAATAAAAGCATCAAGGTGATTCAAACAATCATCCTCAGTCTCAATCAGAGGGTTTGCCCACATCAAAGCCTTGTTGGTAAGCAACATAATTATAGTAAGCACCTTAGATCGTTCAGTGGGAAATTGTGAAGCATGTGCAGAAAAAAAAAGATTGCATTGATTAATAAATCCCCTGAATTTCTCACGTTCACCGCCAAAACGAAAAGGGGGCAACTTGGGAATCCCAAAACTCGGGCTACGGCAGGAGCCTGGACTCGCGCTTCTAGAACCTCAATCCTGGCTCGCAAATCCTGGGCAGTCTGTCCAAACACTTGCAAATTGTGATTAGTGAGGTCCTGTAGGCTTGAAAAACGGGTCTTTATATTCTGCAAATCTGCAAGGATATTATCAGTCACTCCGCAAAGTTCCTTTATGCGGGCCTCCATTTTCCAGATCTTTTAAGACAGGAGTACTGGAAGAAGAGGAGAGGAGAAAAAAAAAAAACAATAGTGTTTACCTGTGGTAACACTGCAGAGAGAAAAAAAAATTAAGGGAACTGCTCACCTGGAATGGTTGTGAGAAGTCATAACCACTATCATCACAGAAAGTTCACCCGGACATCTGATATCCACAGTTACAGCAGACAAAAAAGAGAAAAGAGAAAAAAAAAAAAACAATAGTGTTTACCTGTGGTAACACTGCAGAAAAAAAAAACACTTAAGGGAATTGCTCACTGGAATGGTTGTGAGAAGTCACAACCACTGTCATCACAGAAAGTACAACCGGACATCCGATATCCACAGTTACAGCAGACACAGCCTTTCCAGACCCAGCAGACACTAACAATTTGGCTTCAGAATCTTGTAATGTATGTAGTACAGTTCATATAGCCAGTTCATATAGCGTCTTGTGCTTGGGTGCGATGAAAATACATGAGACACAGGTTTGATATAGAAAGTCTTGTATTACTTCATACAAGTTGGCAAAAATAGTCACACAGTTTGCAGACACAGAAGCAGGAGACACAGCAGGCCAGAGTAATCTAAGCTCAGCAATCACTCTCCACAACAGGTTCAGGATCTTCTTCTCTGTTACCGTAAGTCCATGCAAACGTGGGTCTTTCAAAGAGCAGGGTTCAGAGTCCACAAGTGCTTCAGAGTTCCTCAGTAGGAATAGCTGGAGTACAAGGTCCAAGGCTTTAGGAGTCAGGTCACAGGTTCACTGCAGACTAGATTCTGAAGCACTGATTGCTCAGCTGTGGCTGCTTAAGAAGCAAAAGGAGAGAATCAGGGCGGGAACATGCAAGCTGGAAACTCCATTTTGACTGAGGGCAAGATAGCTGCAGCAAGACAGAAAGTAAAATGGCTGACGAACAAACTGAGTTTCAGGAACATGTACACAGAACCTTACACAGCGAGAGCACAGTAGTGCAAAAACTTCCGAGTGGAGGCTCCATTCCCCGGGATCCATCCTTCTGCGACTGAGAAAGTCCGCTGTAATATTCTGAACCCCTGGAATGTGAATCGCCGAAATGGCTGGTACACTGGCCTCTGCCCAAATCAGAATTCGGGACACCTCTACCATGAGTCTGGAACTCCTTGTCCCACCTTGGTGATTGATATACGCGACAGCCGTCGCATTGTCTGTCTGCACTCGGACTGGCAGACCGCTCAAAGGGACCGTCCAATGTTGGAGGCAAAGGAAAATCGCCCTCAATTCCAGGATGTTGATCGGAAGAACAGACTCTTCCGATGACCATACCCCCTGAATCCAGAGATTGTTCCAAACACCCCCCCAGCCCGTCAGGCTGGCATCGGTGGTTATGACTGACCACTTCGGAGGGAGGAAAGACTTCCCCAGGGAGAATGCCCCTGGACGTAACCACCATTCTAGAGAATCCCGCACCGCGCGAGAAATGGTGACACTGCAATCCAGCGATTGCGACCGGTTCCATCGACTCAAGATGAACCTTTGGAGAGTCCTGGAATGGAACTGGGCAAAAGGTATTGCCTCCATGGACGCCACCATCAGTCCCAGAAGACGCATACAATTCCGTAGGGACATTGCCGTTGAGGATTTCATAATCTGTACATGTCGAAGAAGACATGACTGTTTGTCTGGTGGTAGGGAAACTACCGACCGAAACGTGTCGAGATGCATTCCCAAAAAGGATTGTCCTCGATGGTTCCAGGGACGACTTCTCCCAATTGACCAGCCAACCGAAGTCCTTCAGAAACTGAAGAGACAAATCCCGAGCCGTCAACGCCTCCTCCTCCGAGGAAGCCACGATCAAAAGATCGTCCAGATAAGGGAGAATTGTAATCTCCTGTCTTCGAAGGATTGCCATGAGGGGCGCCAGAATTTTTGTAAAGACCCTTGGCGCTGAGGCTAAGCCGAACGGCAGAGCCACGAACTGGTAATGATTCTGACCTATGGCAAATCGAAGAAAGCGCTGATGAGCCTTTCCGATGGGAATATGCAAATAGGCGTCGCGAATGTCGATTGACACCAGAAAATCGTTCTGTGACAGAGCTGCCACAACGGAGCGAAGCGACTCCATGCGAAATTTCCGGGCATGGACATGCCGGTTTAATCGCTTGAGATCCAGAATCGGGCGAAATTTGTTCTCCTTTTTGGGAACTACAAAAAGGTTGGAATAAAAACCTTTCCCTCGGTCCTCTGACGGAACCGGTATCACTACACCCTTTTGTAGCAGAGATTCGACCTCTCGCTGTAGAGCGACAACAAGCTCGGGTTCCGACGGAACGCGAGATTGACAAAAAACATTTGGGGGTCGAGAAGCAAACTCTATGAAATAGCCTGCCGACACTATCCGCGTTACCCAGGAATCTGGAACGCGAGCCATCCAAGTCGCCTTGAAAAGAAGCAGGCGACCCCCCACTCGAGAATCCTCGAGTGGACCCCTGGCGTCAATCCGACTTGGCGGGCTTCTTGTCAAGTTCCCGCTTGTCCTGGCGGAAACTCTGCTTCCAGGGAGTACGAGTTTTCTGAGAGGATTTCTTTCCTGAGAAGGAAGGACGACCCGATCCCCACGAGGAGTGACTAGATCGTCCTTGGCCCCGAAAGGACCGCCGACCACTATAGACACCAGGCTTACTGGACACCGAGGCCATGGCCCTACGCTGTGGTAATGCTGATTCCTTCGCCTTAGCCTTGGAAATCAGCTCTGTGAGGTCGGATCCAAAAAGATGGCCACCCTTGTAAGGTAAGGCCAACAACCCTTGTTTGGAAACTGCGTCCCCGGCCCACTGTCTGAGCGATAAAGCTCTTCTGACTGTGACCGCTGAAGCTTGCGCTTTGGCCAGCAGAGATGCCGTATCCAGACCGGCATCAAAGATATAACAGGCTGCCGTTTCTAACCATTCACAAGTTTCCCGTATCTCAGATAACGGAGATTCATTTTGCAACTCCGTCTTCAGACGTGCCAACCAGCCTAGAGAAGCTCTAGCAGCACACATGGATCCTAGCACTGCTCGGAATCCATGACCCGCAGCCTCATAGCTTGCTTTTGCCGCCAATTCCGTTTTTCTATCCAAAGGCTCCTGTAAACTCGCTTTCCCCTTAATAGGGAGTAATGAGGATTTACTAAGCTGAGATAAAGACACATCCACTTCAGGAGCAGAAGTCCAATTAGCCTTTAACTCCGCAGAGCAAGGATAAAGTGTATCAAAGAAATGCGTTCCATGAAAACGCTTATCTGGACACAGACGTTCCTCCTCTATTACACTATTAAGCTCATCCAGAGCTGGCAATGTTGTACGCGAAGCACGGGACTCCTGGAACATGCGTGCTGATTTACCAGGACGACTAGTTACCTCCTCCGGTAACTGTAATATATCTCTCATGGCTTCAATTAATGCCTCCGTACGCTTCGCCATAGAGGAACGCCCATGCGGCTCGTCCTCATCTGAATCGGATAATTCACCATCCGAATCTAAAGGGGAACTCTGCCCAATATCAGATACATCTGACTCGCTCCGTGTAGAGGCCGGTAACGGCCTGCGTCGCTTCCTCTGAGAGGAATTAGCAGACACATATTGACCTAAAAGGTCAGACAAGTTGTTGATCGATCGAGCGATATCGTCCAATTTTTCACCGCTGTCGACCGCAGCGCTAGATGCTGTGGAGGTCTGCGTATCTGATTGCCGTAATGGCACTGGGACGTGGTCCGCGGCATCTGAACTCTGTTCAGACATGTCTCACCTGTATGAGCAGGTCAAAGCGGTAATACCAGCAAAAACTATGCGTTTTTTTTTTTTTTTTTTTTTAAAACGCTGAAGGGTTAACGCTCCACCAGGCAGGGTTACCCCAGCGGTATTCAGTCAAAAAATGTAGCTGGTAGAAATAACCCTCAGAGGGGTTAATATTGCAAACTCACCACAATATATATATGAAGTGTGAGCCCCAGCCAATTTTATGTCTCTAATGAGACTGCAGCTGCAGGATAGCGATCGCTGCGCTGCAGGGTGAGGAATCAGCACTCACCCAGCTGGCCGTGGTGTCTTATGAGGAGAGGAGCGGTCTGAGGAGCCCAGGAGCCTGTGTAATGGCCGCCACAGTGAGGGAGTCGCAGGAGAAACGCCAGAGCGCGCGTCTTCCTGCTCAGAAGACCGGGAATAGTTAGGCCACGCCCCCTGCTAGCTCAAATAATGAGCGCGAACTCCCCCGCTCCTGCTCCCTCTCTGTCCTGCAGCTAACTGCCTGCGGACAAAAAATCACCACATCTACAATGTAACAGCGCTGTCACAGCAGCACTGAAGCATACTGACATACATGTAGTAGCGCTGTCACAGCAGCGCTGAAGCATACTGACATACAAGTAACAGCGCTGTCACAGCAGCACTGAAGCATACTGACATACAAGTAACAGCGCTGTCACAGCAGCGCTGAAGCATACTGACATACAAGTAACAGCGCTGTCACAGCAGCACTGAAGCATACTGACATACAAGTAATAGCGCTGTCACAGCAGCGCTGAAGCATACTGACATACATGTAATAGCGCTGTCACAGCAGCACTGAAGCATACTGACATACATGTAATAGCGCTGTCACCGCAGCACTGAAGCATACTGACATACATGTAGTAGCGCTGTCACAGCAGCGCTGAAGCATACTGACATACATGTAATAGCGCTGTCACCGCAGCACTGAAGCATACTGACATACATGTAATAGCGCTGTCACAGCAGCACTGAAGCATACTGACATACATGTAATAGCGCTGCTCACTCAGACGCTAAAGCACTCACACATAATTATAATAAAAAAATTGTGTGGAGTACTCACCAGCCAAAGCGCCACAGGGACCCTCAGGGGTTTCTGGCGCTGTGCCCATGCTTCCCCCCAGGGCGAGGAACGCAGTGACCGCACGTGTGGTTTGCGTCCCGCCAGGGAAGCTCTCCTCATCCCCCAGGGCCGGCAAGGATTCTGCAGGGACTATTGAGTAAATACAGATCCGCCAAGGGAGAGGTTGGGGTCCAGCAGCGCTGGTACCCCTGAGACCTCTAGACCAACTGGTGATCCAAGTCTCCTGTCCGAATATAAAATAATAAAATCTTCTGAGGAGCTGCATTAGCAGCGACCGTCCTCTGAGACCTCAAATCTTAGACTGGAGCTGAGTAGGAGGAGCCCGAGCTGGAGGAGCCAGCCAGTCAGCACGCTTTTGATCTGAGGTGACATCCTGATCTGGGGCTCCGCCTACCCATCAGTAATGAATTCCTGTGTCTCCCTCCCTTCCATTCTGCAGCTGAAATATACTTTTAGGGTGAAAACACACGGGTGTTTTGAAAATCGCATAATCTTTGAAAATGTATTATTTATTTTTTTATTTGCAAAGCAAAACACACCTGCATATTTTGCATTGTGAATAAAAAGAGAAAGGAAAAAAATGTAGAGATGAGTGATCTGATCATGTGAACATCGGCAATTTTCACATCATGGTTATCGGCAGCTCCGATTCTGATGAAGGTGATCCGAACCAGAGCTGACTGCAGGTCTCGTCGCAGGGAGGCTTAGCTTACCTGATCCGGCTACCTCTGGTCTTCCCCGAGTCTTCCTGCTGCAGCACCTGTGATGACGCATGTGATCACATGCGTCACATGATCGCGTACGCCATGAAAGGTCTGCAGTAACATGGAAGGGGGAATCTCTGGACTCCCCGTCCACGTTACTGCAGTTCTTCCTGCACGTTTTCTTTGCACAATTCGCATGTGTGTTTTGTACATACTTTTTTTAAACTCATCCATTGATTTCAATAGGAAATCAGTCTGCAATTTATGCAGACCGTGAAAAAGAACGGACATATCATCAGTGCTATCTACCACCACAGATAATGCAGTAATATGTCTCTGAGTGCAGATAATATATTAGATAGTGTTAAGTGGATACCTGGATATCCGTTATCCGCTCCGTATAGGAACCGGGTCCAATCAGATTCGGATCCCATAGAAATCTATGGTACAACACTATATGCGGCGGGGACATCCCTTCACCAGTAACACAGAGAGGACTCCTCGCCTGCCGGTGACATTCCCCCCTACGTCGGCTGTGACATGTGGGACACCCCGCCCACCAGTGACATACCTGGGTCTGATCCTTGCTATGCCACCACGGCAGAGACTCATTGCCCACTGGGGGACATACCTAGGTGAGGACAACCCCCCAGCCAGACCCCTGCTCTCTGTCACTGCTAAAAAAAAGCTCTACTGTCTGGGATTTCATGAGCCGCACCAGCCGCGTCCTCCTGTCCCTGGTCACGTTAGTGCAGCGTCATCAGAGTCATGTGAGCCGCACCAGCCGCGTCCTCCTGTCCCTGGTCACGTTAGTGCAGCGTCATCACAGTCATGTGAGCCGTGACGGCGGCGTCCTCCGGCATGTGACCAGGAAGAGGAGGACGCGGCCAGCACAGCTCATCGACAACCCGGTGAGTAGTGCTTTTTGCTTTGCGGGTCTCCCCTGCACACCCACAGTCAGCAATGTGACGGGTGTGCAATGAATGTGCCTTTTCATAATGCATAAAACATACATTATGGGAAGCCATGGATATATCTGCAGATACTGCAATAATCTCGATCCAGACGGATAGTATCTGTACACCTCACTATCCCAGCGGATAACGGATCCGCCCAGGTAGATCAGCTCATCCCTAGTAGTAGATGTTCCCTGCAGTCCTATGTAACACCACAGATAGCACAGTGATAATTGAGTACAGATAATGTAGATGTTACCTGCAGTCCTATGTAACACCACATATAACACAGTGATAACGGAGGACAGATAATGTAGTAGATGTTCCCTGCAGTCCTATGTAACACCACAGATAACACAGTGATAACGGAGGACAGATAATGCAGTAGATGTCACCTGCAGTCCTATGTAACACCACAGATAACACAGTGATAACGGAGGACAGATAATGTAGTAGATGTTCCCTGCAGTCCTATGTAACACCACAGATAACACAGTGATAACGGAGGACAGATAATGCAGTAGATGTTCCCTGCAGTCCTATGTAACACCACAGATAACACAGTGATAACGGAGGACAGATAATGTAGAAGTTACCTGCAGTCCTATGTAACACCACAGATAACACAGTGATAACTCTCTGAGTACAGGTAATGTAGTAGATGTTACCTGCAGTCCTATGTAACACCACAGATAACACAGTGATATCTCTGAGTACAGATAATGTAGTAGATGTCACCTGCAGTCCTATGTAACACCACAGATAACACAGTGATATCTCTGAGTACAGATAATGTAGTAGATGTTACCTGCAGTCCTATGTAACACCACAGATAACACAGTGATAACTCTCTGAGTACAGATAATGTAGTAGATGTCACCTGCAGTCCTATGTAACACCACAGATAGCACAGTGATAACTGAGTACAGATAATGTAGTAGATGTCACCTGCAGTCCTATGTAACACCACAGATAACACAGTGATAATGGAGGACAGATAATGTAGATGTTCCCTGCAGTCCTATGTAACACCACAGATAATAGTGATAACTGCATACAGGTAATGTAGTAGATGTTTCTGCAGTCCTATGTTAACACCACAGATAACACAGTGATAATGGAGGACAGATAATGTAGATGTTCCCTGCAGTCCTATGTAACACCACAGATAACACAGTGATAACTCTCTGAGTACAGATAATGTAGTAGATGTCACCTGCAGTCCTATGTAACACCACAGATAACACAGTAATAACTCTCTGAGTACAGATAATGTAGTAGATGTTACCTGCAGTCCTATGTAACACCACAGATAACACAGTGATATCTCTCTGAGTACTGATAATGTAGTAGATGTCACCTGCAGTCCTATGTAACACCACAGATAACACAGTGATAACTCTCTGAGTACAGGTAATGTAGTAGATGTTCCCTGCAGTCCTATGTAACACCACAGATAACACAGTGATAATGGAGGACAGATAATGTAGATGTTCCCTGCAGTCCTATGTAACACCACAGATAATAGTGATAACTGCATACAGGTAATGTAGTAGATGTTTCTGCAGTCCTATGTTAACACCACAGATAACACAATGATAACTGAGTACAGGTAATGTAGATGTTACCTGCAGTCCTATGTAACACCACAGATAACACAGTGATAACAGAGGACAGATAATGTAGTACATGTCCTCTGCAGTCCTATGTAACACCACAGATAACAGTGATACTCCAGAGTACAGATAATGTAGTATATGTCCTCTGCAGTCCTATGTAACACCACAGATAGCAGGGATACTCCAGAGTACAGGTAATGTAGTATATGTCCTCTGCAGTCCTATGTAACACCACAGATAGCACAGTGATAACTGAGTACAGGTAATGTAGTAGATGTCCCCTGCAGTCCTATGTAACACCACAGATAGCACAGTGATAACTGAGTACAGATAATGTAGTAGATGTCACCTGCAGTCCTATGTAACACCACAGATAACAGTGATACTCCAGAGTACAGATAATGTAGTATATGTCCTCTGCAGTCCTATGTAACACCACAGATAGCAGTGATAACTGAGTACAGGTAATGTAGTAGATGTCCCCTGCAGTCCTATGTAACACCACAGATAGCACAGTGATAACTGAGTACAGGTAATGTAGTAGATGTCACCTGCAGTCCTATGTAACACCACAGATAACAGTGATACTCCAGAGTACAGATAATGTAGTATATGTCCTCTGCAGTCCTATGTAACACCACAGATAGCACAGTGATACTCCAGAGTACAGGTAATGTAGTATATGTCCTCTGCAGTCCTATGTAACACCAGAGATAGCACAGAGATAACTGAGTACAGGTAATGTAGTAGATGTCCCCTGCAGTCCTATGTAACACCACAGATAACAGTGATAACTCTCTGAGTACAGATAATGTAGTAGATGTCACCTGCAGTCCTATGTAACACCACAGATAACACAGTGATATCTCTGAGTACAGATAATGTAGTAGATGTCACCTGCAGTCCCATGTAACACCACAGATAACACAGTGATAACTCTCTGAGTACAGGTAATGTAGTAGATGTCCCCTGCAGTCCTATGTAACACCACAGATAACAGTGATACTCCAGAGTACAGATAATGTAGTAGATGTTTCTGCAGTCCTATGTAACACCACAGATAACAGTGATACCTGTGAGTACAGATAGCAGTAATAGATATCCCCGGGATCACACGGTTGCTGGTTTTTCCTGAGCTCACTATGTGCTCCTCCATGTGCTGAGCTGGGGGAGGTGTAAGGCAGAATCAGTGAGTGATGAGACACATTGTATCTATTGATGATCAGAACAGACTGGTACAAATGTGTTTGCAAAGCACAGATCTGCAAAATGTTTGCACTAGGTCAACCCAAAATCACAAGATTATTGCAGATCATGTGAACATCCTTGCAGCTCAAATATCACAGATCCAAAACTTTGTGATGCTGCAATGGTGCAAAATTGTGTGGACAAATGTCCGTGTGGGCAAATTTCCGTGTGGGCAAATTTCCATGTGGGCAAAATTCCATGTGGGCAAATTTCCATGTGGGCAAAATTCCATGTGGGCAAAATTCCGTGTGGGCAAATTTCCGTGTGGGCAAAATTCCATGTGGGCAATTTTCCTGTGGGCATTCATGACTGTGGGGTTTTTCATGGAATCGATGTGGACAGAGGATAAAGCTTTACTGCACCGCCGGACTCTACAGGAGCAGACGCGCCATCACCAGACACTTCTGCTGTGATGTGGACAGAGGATAAAGCTTCAATGAAGCGGAGACTCCACACACACCAATCATTATTATACACTGGTCATCATCGCCTCATCACACACCGGTCATCATCATCATCGCCTCATCACACACCGGTCATCATCATCATCATCGCCTCATCACACACCGGTCATCATCGCCTCATCACACACCGGTCATCATCGCCTCATCACACACCGGTCATTATCACATACCTGTGGAAACATCTCCCGGAATCTCCTCCTTCACGTCACTCACACACGGCTGATTCCCCCTCGCCATCGCTTCTTCTTCTGTCTCGTCCTTCGCTTTATTCTTAGTCGGATCTTCCTCCTGATATATCAGATGTAACAATCAGCACAATACAAGAAACCACCAAAATCTGTGACACCTATGACCTCGATCAGAAATATCCCCCCGATTATGTAAAATATTTATATAAAAAAACTCGAGGTAGCGGCACGCCACTAAGTGATAAAATCCAAAAAACATTATTCATTCATGTCAAGCCATAATTAACCCCTTAACCCCCAAGGGTGGTTTGCACGTTAATGACCGGGCCAATTTTTCCAATTCTGACCACTGTCCCTTTATGAGGTAATAACTCTGGAACGCTTCAACGGATCTTGGCGATTGACAGTATTTTCTTGTGACATATTGTACTTCACGTTAATGGTAAGATTTCTTACATGCGATTATTTGTGAAAAGAAAAGGAAATTTGGGGAAAATTTGGAAGATTTTGCAATTTCCTAACTTTGAATTTTTATGCCCTTAAAGCAGAGAAATATGTCACACAAAATAGTTACTAAATAACATTTCCCACAGGTTTACTTTACATCAGCACAATTTTGGAAACAAAAAAATTTTTTTTTGGACGTTATAAGGGTTAAAAGTTCGCCAGTGATTTCTCATTTTTACAACAACATTTTTTTAGGGACCATCTCACATTTGAAGTCACTTTGAGGGGCCTAAATGACAGAAAATACCCAAAAGTGACAACATTCTAAAAACGACACCCCTCAAGGTGCTCAAAACCACATTTATTAACCCTTCAGGTGCTTCACAGGAGCAGAAGCAACGTGGAAGGAAAAAATGAACATTTAACTTTTTAGTCACAAAAATGATCTTTTACAAACAATTTTTTTTATTTTAAACAAGGGTAACAGGAGAAATTGGTACCTAAAAGTTGTTGTGCAATTTCTCCTGAGTACGCTCATACCCCATATGTGGGGGAAAACCAGTCTGGGTGCACGGCAGGGCTCGGAAGGGAAGGAGCGGCGTTTGACTTTTTCAAGACTAAAACTGGCTTGAATTGAGATCAGACGCATTTGGAGAGCCCCTGATGTGTCTAAACAGTAGAAACCCCCACAAGTGACACCATTTTGGAAACTAGACCCCCTAAGGAACTTATCTAGATGTGTGGTGAGCACTTTGAACCCACAAGTGCATCACAGAAGTTTTTAATGCCGGGGTGTGAAAATAAAAAATCATATTTTTTCCACAAACATGATCGTTTAGTTCCCAATTTTTTATTTTCCCAAGAGTAACAGGAGAAATTGGACCCCAAAAGTTGTTGTACAATTTGTCCTGAGTACGCTGATACTCTATATGTGGGAGAAAACTACTGTATGGGCACACGTCGGGGCTCGGAAAGGAAGTAGTTACATTTTGGAATGCAGACTCTGATGGAATGGTCTGCAGGCGTCATGTTTCATTTGCAGAGCCCCTGATGTGCCTAAACAAGAAAAAAAAAACACAAGTAACATAAGTTTGGAAACTAGACCCCCAAAGAACTTATCTAGATGTGCCCCCCTTTTTGGAAGTAATCTATGGTTTCCTGTAAAGTAAATTAGTAGTGCATGGAGGTGTGGTACAATTTGAAGCAATTCTTCATACACAGGCCAGGTTTTTCGGGGCAGATGTCGCATTGGTAAGTGGTGTCCTTGCGTAATCCCCTTTTGTAAGACACTCGGCACCTTTTTTGCGACTTACCTTTTTTTCCAGTTTGCGAGACCACCCCGGGAAATGCTGACCTGGTACGATACGAGCACCTTCAGTTCCGGAAGTACTGGGGCCTATTCCTTCCTGAGTGCCAAATATCAGGGCCTTAACCACTACCTCCTGGAACTGAATGTACGGCGTATCGGCGTGGCGTGCACATCGCGACAGCAGGAAAGCGTTGAGCATTGCCATTTGCACGATGTGCACAGACAGCTTTTTGTACCACACCTTGGCCTTTCTCAAAGCACTGTAATGCTGGAGAAGTTGATCTGAGAGATCAACGCCCCCCATGTTTTTGTTGTACCCCAGTACACAGTCCGGTTTGCAGACCTGTGTAGAGGTACCTCGTTCAGTGCCGAGGGCGCTGCCATCACCGTGTATGGTGGTCAAGAGAAAGACATCCCTCTTGTCCGTGTACTTGACCACCAGCAGGTGGTCGCTACATTGGGATCTGCTCTCACCCTTTCTGAGCATCTGCCTAAGTAGCGTTTTCGGGAGGCCTCTCTGATTTTTGCGGAAAGTACCGCAGGCTGCGGTACCTCGCGCAGAGAGGGATTTGTAGAGCGGGATGCTGGTATAAAAGTTATCGGTGTAGAGGTGATAACCTTTATCCAGCAGGGGGTTCACCAAATCCCACACAATTTTCCCACTCACTCTCAGGACGGGGGACATTCAGGGGGTTCAACCCTGGTGTCCTTCCCTTTGCACACTCTAAACCTGTGGGTGAACCCTGCGGTACTCTCTCACAGCTTATAGAGTTTGATGCCGTACCTGGCCCTCTTGCTGGGCAGGTACTGACGGAATCTGAGCCTTCCCTTAAAATGAACCAAGGACTCATACACGCAGATTTCCCTTTGGGGCACGTACACTTCAGCAAACTTTTTGTTGAAGTGTTCGACGACCGTCCGAACTTTGAACAGACGGTCAAAGTTGGGGTCATCTCGTGGGGAACACTGTGCATTATCGGTAAAATGCAGTAATTTATAGAGGGGGCTGTGTGTTATAAAGGTGTCTCTATATAGAGGGGCTGTGTGTTATACAGGTGTCTCTATATAGAGGGCTGTGTGTTATACAGGGGTCTCTATATAGAGGGCTGTGTGTTATACAGGGGTCTCTATATAGAGGGCTGTGTGTTGTACAGGTGTCTCTATATAGAGGGGTCTGTGTGTTATACAGGGGTCTCTATATAGAGGGCTGTGTGTTATACAGGGGTCTCTATATAGAGGGCTGTGTCTTATACAGGGGACTATATAGAGGGCTGGCTGTTATACAGGGGTCTCTATATAGAGGGCTGTGTGTTATACAGGGGTCTCTATATAAAGGGCTGGCTGTTATACAGGAGTCTCTATATAGAGGGGCTGTGTGTTATACAGGTCTATATAGAGGGCTGTGTTATACAGGGGTCTCTATATAGAGGGCTGGCTGTTATATAGGGGTCTCTATATAGAGGGGCTGTGTGTTATACAGGGGTCTCTATATAAAGGGCAGTGTGTTATACAGGGGTCTATATATAGAGGGCTGGGTGTTATACCGGGTCTCATAGTTTAGTAATCTGGGGAGATTCCAGCAGGTCGGGTCTCGTTCTCCTCTCAGAAGACAAAAAACCTGACTGGCACTTCCAGACTAATGTGAACTAGGTGCAAACCAAAGGGAGCTACCCTCATGTAAAACATCCAAAAAAAGGCTGCACTCAAGCATACTAAAGCATGACAATATGGAATACATGAAATTTTGAATAGCAATATGGCTTTGGAATATAAGGAAAAATTTGAGACGCTTAGTATAAACATTTGGCCAAACATTTTAAAGCCCAACAACCATCGTCAAGGTGGTCTCAATTCTGTTGAGTCCCTAACCTAATGTGAACATACCTCTATTAGGCTGATATCTGAATTTCTGGGTGAATATGCACCTCTGTCAGTAATGCCTGCATTTATGGGTAAAGTAGGGAGCTGGTGTAATTAAAATCACCACCTGGTGGGGGCGGAGTGCTCGGTCAGCAAGCTAACATTCAAAAGACAAAAAACCTGACTGGCACTTCCAGACTAATGTGAACTAGGTGCAAACCAAAGGGAGCTACCCTCATGTAAAACATCCAAAAAAAGGCTGCACTCAAGCATACTAAAGCATGACAATATGGAATACATGAAATTTAGAATAGCAATATGGCTTTGGAATATAAGGAAAAATTTGAGACGCTTAGTATAAACATTTGGCCAAACATTTTAAAGCCCAACAACCATCGTCAAGGTGGTCTCAATTCTGTTAAGTCCCTAACCTAATGTGAACATACCTCTATTAGGCTGATATCTGAATTTCTGGGTGAATATGCACCTCTGTCAGTAATGCCTGCATTTATGGGTAAAGTAGGGAGCTGGTGTAATTAAAATCACCACCTGGTGGGGGCGGAGTGCTCGGTCAGCAAGCTAACATTCAAAAGACAAAAAACCTGACTGGCACTTCCAGACTAATGTGAACTAGGTGCAAACCAAAGGGAGCTACCCTCATGTAAAACATCCAAAAAAAGGCTGCACTCAAGCATACTAAAGCATGACAATATGGAATACATGAAATTTTGAATAGCAATATGGCTTTGGAATATAAGGAAAAATTTGAGACGCTTAGTATAAACATTTGGCCAAACATTTTAAAGCCCAACAACCATCGTCAAGGTGGTCTCAATTCTGTTGAGTCCCTAACCTAATGTGAACATACCTCTATTAGGCTGATATCTGAATTTCTGGGTGAATATGCACCTCTGTCAGTAATGCCTGCACTTATGGGTAAAGTAGGGACCTGGTGTAATTAAAATCACCACCTGGTGGGGGCGGAGTGCTCGGTCAGCAAGCTAACATTCAAAAGACAAAAAAACCTGACTGGCACATCCAGACTAATGTGAACTAGGTGCAAACCAAGGGAAGCTACCCCCATGTAAAACATACAAAAAAGGCTGCACTCAAGCATACTAAAGCATGACAACATGGAATACATGAAATTTAGAATAGCAATATGGCTTTGGAATATAAGGAAAAATTTGAGACGCTTAGTATAAACATTTGGCCAAACATTTTAAAGCCCAACAACCATCGTCAAGGTGGTCTCAATTCTGTTGAGTCCCTAACCTAATGTGAACATACCTCTATTAGGCTGATATCTGATGGTTGTTGGGCTTTTTTTGGATGTTTTACATGAGGGTAGCTCCCTTTGGTTTGCACCTAGTTCACATTAGTCTGGAAGTGCCAGTCAGGTTTTTTGTCTTTTGAATGTTAGCTTGCTGACCGAGCACTCCGCCCCCACCAGGTGGTGATTTTAATTACACCAGCTCCCTACTTTACCCATAAATGCAGGCATTACTGACAGAGGTGCATATTCACCCAGAAATTCAGATATCAGCCTAATAGAGGTATGTTCACATTAGGTTAGGGACTCAACAGAATTGAGACCACCTTGACGATGGTTGTTGGGCTTTAAAATGTTTGGCCAAATGTTTATACTAAGCGTCTCAAATTTTTCCTTATATTCCAAAGCCATATTGCTATTCAAAATTTCATGTATTCCATATTGTCATGCTTTAGTATGATAGAGTGCAGCCTTTTTTTGGATGTTTTACATGAGGGTAGCTCCCTTTGGTTTGCACCTAGTTCACATTAGTCTGGAAGTGCCAGTCAGGTTTTTTGTCTTTTGAATGTTAGCTTGCTGACCGAGCACTCCGCCCCCACCAGGTGGTGATTTTAATTACACCAGCTCCCTACTTTACCCATAAATGCAGGCATTACTGACAGAGGTGCATATTCACCCAGAAATTCAGATATCAGCCTAATAGAGGTATGTTCACATTAGGTTAGGGACTCAACAGAATTGAGACCACCTTGACGATGGTTGTTGGGCTTTAAACTGTTTGGCCAAATGTTTATACTAAGCGTCTCAAATTTTTCCTTATATTCCAAAGCCATATTGCTATTCAAAATTTCATGTATTCCATATTGTCATGCTTTAGTATGCTTGAGTGCAGCCTTTTTTTGGATGTTTTACATGAGGGTAGCTCCCTTTGGTTTGCACCTAGTTCACATTAGTCTGGAAGTGCCAGTCAGGTTTTTTTGTCTTTTGAATGTTAGCTTGCTGACCGAGCACTCCGCCCCCACCAGGTGGTGATTTTAATTACACCAGCTCCCTACTTTACCCATAAATGCAGGCATTACTGACAGAGGTGCATATTCACCCAGAAATTCAGATATCAGCCTAATAGAGGTATGTTCACATTAGGTTAGGGACTCAACAGAATTGAGACCACCTTGACGATGGTTGTTGGGCTTTAAAATGTTTGGCCAAATGTTTATACTAAGCGTCTCAAATTTTTCCTTATATTCCAAAGCCATATTGCTATTCAAAATTTCATGTATTCCATATTGTCATGCTTTAGTATGCTTGAGTGCAGCCTTTTTTTTGGATCGTTCTCCTCTCAGGTGATGGAGGCGCCATTCCCACTGTCTCCTCTCTGGGTGTAATACAGACTTGTGCTGGGAGCTGAGGGCAGACAGAGGTTGGACACGCACAGACGCTGGTTCTGGGGATTTTTTTGCCTCTGATGCATCAGATTTATTTTATTTAATTTTAAATCAATAATGGTGGATCTGGAGATATAAACTATCTCATCCGAAATCAGCTCTCCTTGGAAGGGGCGATCTCAACACCACATATACAGATCTGGTACAGGGCTCAGCGACGTCTACCTGATGATCCTCCGGGATGTTGTGATTCTCCTCTGGACAGTCCTGGGGACACAGAGGACGGGGACATCTCTCTGGTGGATTTCTCCTCCTGGATCCATCTGTAGGAAACACACAGTGATGGAATAGATTGTGTCATGTGATGATGAGATGATGGGAGTAGTAGTAGGTGACCACAGTACAGACATGACAGTCTCCCCTCCTCACCCTGCTGATCGGCCCATATTGCGATCGCCTCTTGTGCTCCATGTATAACCTCAACCTTAATATCAATCAGATCTTTACCCTAAAAAGTAAAATGTAAGATGAGCTCAGGTCCCATCACTTCATGGTCAGATGTTGTGGAGGCTTCAGTGTCATCTACCTGATGATCCTCCGGGATGTTGTGATTCTCCTCTGGACAGTCCTGGGGATACAGAGGACGGGGACATCTCTCTGGTGGATTTCTCCTCCTGATCTATCTGTGGAGACACAGACTGAATACATGAGCTGCCGTGTATCTGTCTATATATGAGACATGTCTCTCAGAACTGGTAATTCTAGGGTCAGTGTGTTGTGGGGGCCCCCGTGCGCAGCGGTTAGTGCCTATCAATGTGTAAAACGAGAGGACATTAGAGAGCCGGCACCGGGGTCATGGGCGCTTACTGATGCACACGCGGAGCCAAGGAGAGATTACCTGGTCAGATTCCACAGAGAAGCCCGATAATACATGTTCATCTGAACAAACAACCATTAACCCCTTCACCCCCTGTTCTGTTTTCACCTTCATGACCCGGCCACATTTTACATTTCTCACCAGCGTCACTTTATAATAATTCTGGAGTTTCTATATTTCCCGGTGATCCTGAGATTGTTTTATTCGTGACACATTGTACTTTATGTTACTGGTAAATTTAGGTTAATATGATTTGCGTTTATTTATGAAAATTTGACAAAAAAAATCTGACAATTTCGGAATTTTTTAAAACTGTTACATTTTATGCCCTTAACCCCTTCACGACATGGCAATTTTCCGTTTTTTCTTCACTTTATTTTTCCGTCCCCATAGCAGTATGAGTGCTTGTTTTTTCCGGGACGAGTTGTATTTTTGGATGGCGCCATTCATTTTATCATGTGAGTCACTGGAAAGTAGGAAGACAATTCTAAGTGCGTTGAAATTGCAAAAAAAAAAAATGCAAATAAACAATTTTTTTTGTAATTTTTTATTTATCTTGTTCACTATACAGTAAAACGGAGCTGGCACTATGATTCTCCAGGTCAGTACAAGTAACAGACACCAGACATGAATAGGGTTTTTTCTTATTTAAGTGGTGAAAAAAATTGCAAATACATTGAAAAAAAAAAAAAAAAATCTTTCTTGGGTCGCTATTTTCCAGAACTGTAACACCTTCACTTCTTGTGACCTGGGGTTGGGTGAGGGATTAAGGTTTGTGCCCTGAGCTGACAATTTTAATGATGCCATTGTGGGGTAGATACGATGTTTTGGTCGCCTCTTATTGCATTTTCTTACAAGGTTGTGGAGCCAGAAAACTATAATTCTGGCATTTCAATTTTTCTTCTTATTACGACGTTTACCGATCGGATTAATTTACTTTCTATTTTGATAGATTGGACTTTTAACAACGCAGCGATAGCAAATGTTTATTATTTATATATTTTTAATTGCTTTATTTTTAATGAGTCACGCTATGACAGTCATTCGGTAAGGAAACTGTCCCTGAAACTAGGACATTAACTATCCTGTCCCGGGGGTACTCTTGAAGGTGAGAGGCCTAGGTCTCCGACCTCACTGTTCTCCTGTTATACCCTAAGCTGTCCCCCTCCCTCCCCCATGAGGCCTGGGACAGAAATGCTAGTGTCAACACGTAAGACAGAGAGTGATAACAGAAAGCAACAAACATACAAACACTCACCAAAGTTAGAGAGGTATAAAGGGAAGGATAGAAATGTACCAACCAAATGGGAATGGGACAAGGAAAGCATACACCCAAAATCAGCACGCAACAATCTCCAGTAGCAACAACGATCTCCAATTCAGCACAGAGTTTCCAAGGAGCTAGGAAGCAAAGCTTTCACTGGTAAGAAAGAGAAGGTCTGGCCAGGTGTTATAGAGAGCGGTAATGACCAGAACAGAAGCAGCTGAAATAGAGCTGCATGTTTCTGACCAGCATAGGAAGGGCTGTTAACCTCATCAGTATCAAAGGAAACCAAATCCCTTTACTATGGGGCATAAATACAGGATAAATGGAAGATCTGCGATTAATACTATGTAGTGATCTTCTAACCACAGATCTCACAGCACGACGTGACGGGGTGATTTGAATGTGTTTTATTTATTTTTCATATTTTTTTAAAATAATTCTTCACTTGTTAGTTTATATAATAGTTCCCTTAGGGGACTGGAAGCTGCGATCGTCTGATCACTTGTGCTATGTATAGTGAAAATCACGTTCTCCTATGAACACCGGCCATGGGCTGGATCTCACAGGAGGACTGTAATGACGAACATGGGGGTCTTCAGCAGACAACCGGCTGTCATAACAACCCATTGGCACCCCGCGATCACGTCATAGGCGCTCCGATGGGTGGGTGGAAAGACGCGCCCTCCTCCCAGCGCCGGTTAAATACAGTGGTCAGAGATTTACACCGGAATTTGACAGGTAAACAGATGCTGGCGGAGCTCAGTTCCACTTGCAGCTTTTAGAGGCCCAATGTGATCAGCCGGGAAAGCTGCAGGCTCGGCGTGTGAACCCGCATCAAAGTCAGGGAGCAGACATGTGACGTAGTGTGACTTCATATGTCGGGAAGGCGTTAAACCAGATAGTTATATCACTCAAAATAGTTACTAAATAACATTTACCACATGTCTACTTTATATCTGCATCATTTTTTAAACAATTTTTTTGCTAAAAAGTTAGAAGTTTTGGTAGATTTTTTGGCCAAGACATGAAAGCTCGCAACCCACGTCAGGGGTCCTCACACTTGCAAATCCTAACACTGTCAAGGTAAAATATATTTTTCTATTTCTATATGTTTATGTGTTTACCACTAATTTGTTCTTTGTTCCTGAAACACGAAGTTTCCCTTAAATGAGTATTATTCAGATTGAAAAATATTTAGACTTGAGAGTCCTCAATGGTTGATATCTTTTAATGGCTAATTGAAAAGATGGTAACAAATTGCAAGCTTTCGAGACTACTCAGGTATCTTCATCAGATTGAAATTTATTCTAAGACGTTAGTATCAACTAATGTCTGTCTCCACCTTGTGTCCTACCACTGTACTACATTAACTATCTAATAACTTGAACTGGATCCACTAAAATGCCCCCACCTTTGGGGAACTGAGAAACCACGTGATATACAGAATCGATTCTCAGGAAATGAAACTCAAGGATGACACGATGAAAGGAGGACTTAGAAGAAGATCTAAGGACCAATTAGAGATGGCCAGATGCTGGACATGTACATATATGGACATCTATAGCTTACCTCCCTGCTCTCGTCCACCCTTTTACTCCACCCTGACATCCTGGGTAGATAATCTTATGTATGTGAAAATAAAGCTTAGAACTTGCTGAGATGGTCGCCTGTTAGCACCATTTTTAAGAGTATGCTCTAAGATTGAACCAGCCTGATTGTCTGACTCTTTCTTATTCTGATATCACATGCTCATAATCTAATTCGGAGTGACTGGAGGATGAGTGGTCTGTCGTTATGACCTCGACAATTGGCACCTAGCAACGTGGTGCAGTGGATCGCCGCCCGTCCGGACCCGTCCTGAGGACTTTGCGGTGGTGCCCGCGGTGACTGAGTGTGAGGACTGCAGCCTCCGTTGAACACGGTAAGTTGGGATCATATACTTTATATGCATTCCACTTGCCTGTGTGTCAGTCATTGTTGGCTTAAGCTGTATTGTCTTTTTGGGTCTGGGTGGGTGACCGGTTGAGTGGTGAGACCGAAGGCAATCCCACGCCACGAACCAGCAAGTGAGACCGATTGACGTCGCATGTCTGCACGTGCTTGTGTCAAAACACCACTTTTCTCCTCCTCCGGTCACGGTACCTTTATGTAGATAAGTTGCCTCCCGTGACTGTTAGAATAAAGTTGGGACAAATTTTTTGAAGTGTTGAATGGGGTAAAAGACGCACATGATAATCTTATTAGTGACAGATTGAGTAGGGCTCTCTGTCTTCTTATTAGTGATAGATTGAGTAGGGCTCTCTATCTTATCAGTGACAGATTGATAGGCTCTTGCTTCAGTAAAGATGAGCTCTCTATCTTATCAGTGACAAATTGAGTATGGCTCTTTGTCTTATTAGTGACAGATTGAGTAGGGCTCTCTGTCTTATCAGTGATAGATTGAGTAGGGCTCTCTATCTTATCAGTGACAAATTGAGTAGGGCTCTTTGTCTGTTACGGAGGGATCTCACAAGGAGATAACCTGCCGCAGAGTAAAGTGTACGGTGAGCTGTGCTGTAAGGTCATCACTCACGGTTAGGGAAAAGATAGATTGAGGACTCTGTCTTGTCAGGGTGTTGAGTAGGGCTCCACGTTGACGGGTGGTGACTTGCCAGCGGCATCGGTGGTCTGAGTCACGACAGACCATTGCACTTTGTTAAATCATGATGCATATGTTTAAATCTGAAAGACCTCACAAGTTAGAGGGTGGTGCTGTGGGAATCTGTGAGTTAATGAAGTCGCGGGAGGGCAAGAAGGCTGTTACAAATGTGAGAAGTTTATATAAGATGATGGATTTGCCTATTAGGGCAGACTTCAGCCTTCAGTGTGGAAGGATTATGTAGCACAGAAGAAGGGAGAGTTATGTGATGAGAGATTTCTATATCAAGCTCAGGCACATCTCAGAGTAGCAAATGATTTAAAAATTGAGGACTGGAAGGAAGTAGATGATGTAGGAGGTTCAGAAGGTGCTGAGCCTTTGTTCGGATATATAAAATGCTCTGCATGTGATCTTGTTGATGTAACTAAAATGGCTGCCGTACCACTCATGCATGTCACGGTTTCAAGCCCCCAGCCACCGCCCTATAATGGCACCGATCTCAGAACAAAGGGAGGTTGGACTTGTAGTGTATGTGGTGAACAGAATCCGCCCTGGGCGGAGATCTGCCGTGTCTGTGGGGCGGGCCGCCCCTGGTGTAATGCCCAGCCCAATGCCCCTTCCATATCCAACAGTGGGAAGCCCCCAGACAACGCCCTTCCCATTTCCCCCAGCGGCCATATTGGGATACCCAGCAGCCATCTTGGGACACCCAGAACCACCCAGTCAGGCCTATATCCCCCTATATCCCTCTGACGCCTTCCGGCACCTACTACCAACCACCCGGACAGCCGGAAAAGGTTTTAGTCCCTGTCGCTGAGACCCCTGTCCCAGGGCTCGGTCCTTCAGCCCCTGCCTCTGTTCCTAATCCGGAAGCTACTGCACTACCTCTGTTCCCAGTGGGTGCCCCTTCCAGGAGATAAAAAATTAGGCACCAGGAGCTATTTGAAACCAATGATAAAGTAGTAAAATTTGTGATTGCTTTGTCTAAAGAGTTAACTAACACCCACTCTACAGTATCTGCTTCTCTCCCAGAATTTACAGGTGACACGGTGCACGATTTCTCGCCTGGTGACCTTGTGTACGTGAAAAAAATTTATGAGAAGAGACTGTCTCCAGCCCAGATTTGAGGGTCCCTACACTGTGGTCCTGTCCACCCCTACTGCCCGAAGCTCGAGGGCAAGAGCACCTGGATTCACGCCTCCCACTACAAGAAGGACAAGATTAGCCAGCAGTCATGAACCTTCTGTTACATATCCTTTTGAGCTATACCTGATCTCCAGTAGTATCAGCCAGCCACCCACCCTCTGGATTAATACTACAATCCCTGTGGTATCTTTAAGTTCGATTTCTATCAAATATTCAACTGTGATAGAAATGATTTCAAGGGATCAACGCACCAGACTTAGGGGAAAAGGGACATTTTATCTCAGTGTCACCCGCTCAGGGAATAAAAACTGTTATGATTGGTCAGATGTGGGATAGAACACGAGAAGGAAAATTGGCAGATGAAGCTAGATACAATAGATTGATAGATGAGATATACAAGTGTTATATTTGTAGGAACGGACCTGAGAATGCAGAAGTCAGTGACAGCAAGCAAAGATATAAGGGAGGGGGAAGTGCTGGTAGCAGCGAGATGGTATTTTGCTTTAGACCAAGGTCACTCTACAGATAAGCAAACTGCAGGCTGAGGGAGAGAGGACACACAAACTACGCAGCGGTTTGACTAGCCCCTCCCGTCGGGCATTCGTGAGGACGCACAGGAACCAGAGTGCAGCAGTTTTCAGATTTTTAATCAAATTTGTTGAATATGTTTTTGGAATAGACACAGTACGTAAGAATCGAAGGGCTAGGCATGTGAATAGAAGGTACAGCAAGTTAATTTGAACGGACCAGGAAGTGATGTGTTGTCACAATTGCAAGCACATATTGAGTATCATCCTGATGGAACTGTCACTATGACACCAGGACTGAAGCCGAGCACTCTTTGTAAAATCATGTCGCTAGACGTTGCTAGTATAGAGGACACAAATGAATTTCCTTCAATGTTAGAAGGTGTGATACCGCATGATTTCTGGGCTTCAGATAAAACAGATGTGGGCAGATTAAGGGTGCAGCCAGTCATGGTCAAATTAAAGCCAGGTGCAATTCTGCCCCAACAGAGACAGTATCCTCTTAGTTCAGCTCAAGAGACGGCTATTGCTCAGCAGATACAGAAACTGGTAACAAGGGGTGTTTTAGTTAAAACCTAGCCCCCACCTTCGGCATCTCTGCAGCTAAGGTTCCTTATCAGTGGCCTTCAGTACAAATTCCAACTTCAGCTTCCCCCTTCGGCTACGAGATTTAACCCTCTATGTATTGGCTGGTACAGTGTATATATATATATATATATATATATATATATATATATATATATAACACTTTTGTTCCAGATATCTCAGGATGCTGCTTAGTTTACAGTTATTGATTTTGCCAATGTTATTTTTATAATATGTTGATGATTTACTGATTTGTGCCCCCTCCAGGAAACAGTGTCGTATTGCAACAATATTACTTATGTTGTTTCTGTACCAAGCTGGTTGTAAAGCGTTAAAGGATAAACTGCAATTTTGTAAATCTTCAGTTATCTTTTTGGAATATTGCATTATACCGGGGGGAACGATATCTGACCAGCGCTCGCAAAGAAGCTGTACAGAATTTTCCTATTCCTGTTAATGATGCCGCTCTTAGGACATTTCTTGGACTGATTTGCTACTGCAGGCAGTGGATTCATGCTGTATCAATCCTCATGCAGCCTCTCTATGACTGTATCACCATTGTGCTTTTTAAACTAACTCCTGAAGTTATAGACTGTTTTTATAAAGCTGTGACCAATGCAACCACCTCCTCAGGTACTTTCCTTCATCAGGAAATTGTGTCTCTGCTATATGATGATACTGATAAGGGTGATATGGAGAAATATACTCCGCAGGATAAACCTGATAAAACCCCCTATGACAAAATACAGATGGAAATGAGAGATTTAGTTTAGGGATAGTGGGAGAACTCCATGTGCAGGTTTGTTAGGGACTTGGTTGTTTGGGGGCGGTCCATAAGGGGCCAGCTTCTAAAATGACTAAGCGAAGAAATCCATTACCCCTGTCCCCACACATGGACAGTCTCGAAGGCCGCATATATTAAGGGAAAACTTAGTGTTTAGGGGGGATTGTCAAGGTAAAATATATTTTTCTATTTCTATATGTTTATGTTTACCACTAATTTGTTCTTTGTTCCTGAAACATGAAGTTTCCCTTAAATGAGTATTATTCAGATTGAAAAATATTTAGACTTGAGAGTCCTCAGTGGTTGATATCTTTTAATGGCTAATTGAAAAGATGGTAACAAATTGCAAGCTTTCGAGACTACTCAGGTCTCTTCATCAGATTGAAATTTATTCTAAGATGTCAGTATCAGCTAATGTCTGTCTCCGAGAAATGCACTGGTGTCTGTCTCCACCTTGTGTCCTACCACTGTACTACATTAACTATCTAATAACTTGAACTGGATCCACTAAAATGCCCCCACCTTTGGGGAACTGAGAAACCACGTGATATACAGAATCGATTCTCAGGAAATGAAACTCAAGGATGACACGATGAAAGAGGACTTAGAAGAAGATCTAAGGACCAATTAGAGATGGCCAGATGCTGGACATGTACATATATGGACATCTATAGCTTACCTCCCTGCTCTCGTCCACCCTTTTACTCCACCCTGACATCCTGGGTAGATAATCTTATGTATGTGAAAATAAAGCTTAGAACTTGCTGAGATGGTCGCCTGTTAGCACCATTTTTAAGAGTATGCTCTAAGATTGAACCAGCCTGATTGTCTGACTCTTTCTTATTCTGATATCACATGCTCATAATCTAATTCGGAGTGACTGGAGGATGAGTGGTCTGTCGTTATGACCTCGACAACACTACAACTAAAAGCAAAGCCACAAAGAGAGGAACAAAAATCCTCCAAAAATTCAATGCAGCAAACCCATGTAGTAAAGATGGCAGCAGCACAGGGCAACATACTGATGAGACGACCACTCACAGCCGACCAATTCATGGAGGGGGGATTGCTTAGTATTACATTTCACAAAAGCAGCTTGTATCGGGCGCTGGTCACACACAGGTAATGCAGTGTCCGGCTTACAGCCCATTAGTGACGCCCATACTATTAGTATATTTTTAAAATGTAATACTAAGCAATCCCCCCTCCATGAATTGGTAGTTTGTGAGTGGTCGTCTCATCAGTATCTCGCACCTCTGCTGCCGCCATCTTTACTATATGGGTTTGCTGCATCCTGAGAGGGCATTTGTTAGGAGGTTAGAAGGGTTAAAAGCTAATCAGCAATTTCTCAACAAAATTCATAAAACCAATTCTTTTAGGGGCCGCATCACATTTCAAGTGACTTTGAGGGGCCTATGTGACAGAAAATACCCTAAAGTGACACCCCTCCAAGTGTTAAAACCCACATTCAAGAAGTTTATTAACCCTTTAGATGCGTTACATATTTTAACCCCTTCCCGACATGCGCTGTACATACAGTGGGTATGTAAAGTATTCAGACCTCTTTAAATTTTTCACTCTGTTTCATTGCAGCCATTTGGTAAATGCAAAAAAGTTTCATTTTTTCTCATTAATGTACACTCTGCTCCCCATCTTGTCTGAAAAAAACAGAAATGTAGAAATTTTTGCAAATTTATTAAAAAAGAAAAACTGAAATATCACATGGTCATAAGTATTCAGCCCCTTTGCTCAGACACTCATATTTACGTCACATACTGTCCATTTCCTTGTGATCCTTTTTGAGATGGTTCTACTCCTTCATTGGAGTCCAGCTGTGTAATTACACTGATAGGACTTGATTGGTAAAGGCGCAGACCTGTCTATATAAGACCTCACAGCTCACAGTGCATGTCAGACCAAATGAGGATCATGAGGTCAAAGGAACTGGCCAAGGAGCTCAGAGACAGAATTGTGGCAAGTAACAAAATCTGGCCAAGGTTACAAAAGAATTTCCGCAGTTCTCAAGGTTCCTAAGACCACAGTGATCTCCATAATCCTTAAATGGAAGAAGTTTGGGACCACCAGAAGTCTTCCTAGACCTGGCCGTCCAGCCAAACTGAGCAATCGTGGGAGAAGAGCCTTGATGAGAGAGTTAAAGAAGAACCCCAAAATCACTGTGGCTGATCTCCACAGATGCAGTAGGGAGATGGGAGAAAGTTCCACAAAGTCAACTATCACTGCAGCCATCCACCAGTCGGGCCTTTATGGCAGAGTGGCCCGACGGAAGCCTCTCCTCAGTGCCAGACATGAAAAAACGCATAGAGTTTGCTAAAAAACACATGAAGGACTCCCAGACTATGAGAAATAAGATTCTCTGGTCTGATGAGACGAAGATAGAACTTTTTGGTGATAATTCTAAGCGGTATGTGTGGAGAAAACCAGGCACTGCTCATCTCCTGCCCAATACAATCCTAACAGTGAAACACGGTGGTGGCAGCATCATGCTGTGGGGGTGTTTTTCAGCTGCAGGGACAGGACAACTGGTTGCAATTGAAGTAAACATGAATGCGGCCAAGTACATATCCTGGATGAAAACCTCTTCCAGAGTGCTCTGGACCTCAGACTTGGCCGAAGATTCACCTTCCAACAAGACAATGACCCTAAGCACACAGCTAAAATAACAAAGGAGTGGCTCCAGAAAACCTCTATGACCATTCTTGACTGACCCAGCCAGAGCCCGGACCTAAACCCAATTGATCATCTCTGGAGAGACCTAAAAATGGCTGTCCACCAACGATCCCCATCCAACCTGACGGGACTGAAGAGGATCTGCAAGGAAGAATAGCAGAGGATCCCCAAATCCAGGCGTGAAAAACTTGTTCCATCGTTCCCAAGAAGACTCATGGCTGTACTAGCTCAAAAGGAACTTCTACTCAATACTGAGCAAAGGGGCTGAATACTTATGACCATGTGATGTTTCAGTTTTTCTTTTTTAATAAATTTGCAAAAAATTATACATTTCAGTTTTTTATCAGTAAAGATGGGGTGCAGAGTGTACATTAACTTCCTATAGTTATAGAATTTGAATAGGGCCCGATAGAATAGGGACAGCCGCAGTGGAGTGGGGGCGCCACTGCGCAGGTTCTAGGGTTAGTTCACAGATAGTGGGGACAAATTAACAATGTATGCCACTGAATGGTATAAAAAGTACAATATTTTATTGGTAACAAACACATAATATTAAGCAACAATGTGCTAAAGGCAAGAAGTAAACATATATTAAAATTTGCTATAACAAGCAAAAAATGTTTAAGAGGGACGCTGTATCCATAGGAGCAAATAACTATTGGCAGCCATTTTTTGGCTAAAAAGCCAAGTAGTAATTAATGCTGTGCCCATAATATCTATGTATCAGGGACACAAATGAGCTGGGTTCCCCAGTGATACCACATCACACATAAGGCATTAGGATGAATTGTGTAACTGGTTGTTATCGGTAAACATACCTAACAGCTGCCAAAGAAAGACTCCTCGGACGTCCCTCTGCCCCGACGCGCGTTTCGCACTGCTTCTTCAGGAGGCGTGTTCTAGGGTGCCAACCTCCGCGACAGGTCGGACTGCAATAGTTAGGGGCCTTATAGGGATAGAAGATGGTTCACCCTTTTCCATCTTTCCCATATTTCTGCATTGATCATTAGGAGGTCCGTCGTGTTAATCTCCCCCAAAAAAAAAAAAAAAATTCTTGTTAATCATAAGATCAAATTTGTATCTGATTATTTAAGAAAGGGATGGGGTCATAGAGAAATTCTAGAAATGAAGATATATTGTGATAATATCACGGTTTAGTCCAATGGAGTAAATTCTTTTTCCTGTATGAAGGATGACTCTGATTTGATGTGTGTGACTATGACGTGACTGAGTCACAGATAGGGCTTGTCCATTAAGGTGTGAAATATATTTGGGTTTCAGATGAGCTGTAACTGTTCCTAAGGGCAAACGATAAGTTCCGAGGTTTATGCTATGAATCGGTATGAACTATCCTTGTATAATAGGCTCTTATGGGGATTATGATGACTTATCACCTGATCGTCATTGAGAGCCGTACGCTCGTCACAACACATGATCTGTGATTGGATGACGATGAATGATGTATACCGGATGTGACACAAGCGGCTCAGCACACACCGCTCGCGTTCCAATATCCGGAAGTGACGTGGGCGTCCCAGCACTTGCGCTTTACCATCCGGATGTGGGTTACCAGCTGAAATTTATAAAGGTATGGGGGAAGTGTTAGTGCCCAGATTAAGAGTGGTCTTGGAGGAGGCTAAGAGTAGAGGGACTTTGCCAGCTTCCATGAGAAGCCATAATAGTGGTAATTCCGAAAGAGAAAGATCTACGGCAACCTGAGTCATACCGCCGAATTTCTTTGCTCACAACGGATGTCAAGCTCCTGGCCAAGGAGTTAGCGACCCGACTGACGGGTGTTATCTCCAAGTTGATACATCCGGATCAGTCCGGTTTCATGACTGACAGATCTACGGCAGTTAATCTGAGAAGGCTTTTTATAAATGTACAGCTGCGGCCAATAACTGTGGTCAGAGAGTTATCGCATCCTTAGATGCCCACAAGGCATTTGATAGTGTAGAATGGGGATATCTGTGGCAGGTTTTACACTGTTTAGGCTTTGGTACGCATTTTCTGTCTTGGGTTCAGCTGCTGTATGCGCAACCACTAGCTAGAATTAAGGTGAATGGGGAGTTATCTCACACTATAAAGTTACATAGAGGAACGAGGCAGGGGTGTCCACTCTCCCCTCTGCTGTTTGCTTTGGCTGTGGAACCGTTAGCCGCCAAAATTCGAAAGTCTGCCGAAGTCTCTGGGTTCAAGTATGGATCCATAGAAGAAAAGATAGCGCTATATGTGGACGATATACTGCTGTTCCTGGATGATCCACACACGTCTTTGGGGAATGCTATTCGGCTTATTGAGGGATTCGGATCTTTATCAGGGCTGGTGATAAACTGGAATAAATCAATTTTGTTTAAGGTTGATGACGTTGGGGAGGAGGTGGGAGACGCCGTAGATGGGGGTAGACTTAATGTGGGAGATCATTTTAAGTACTTGGGGATATGGGTCTCTATGCCGGTAACAGATTATTTGCATAAAAATCTGACTCCTGTTCTGGGGACTCTTAAGGCGAAGGTGGGGGCTTGGACTAAACTGCATTTGTCGGTGGTGGGCCGAGTCAATCTCATTAAAATTATTCTGTTGCCTAAGGTATTGTATGTCCTCACAACGCACCTATTTGGATACCACATGGGAAATTTAAACAGATTAACTCTGTATTTAGGAGTTTGGTATGGGGGAAACAACATCCTCGTATTAGGTTGGAGACGCTTCAGCGGCCCAAGGAGCATGGAGGTTTGGCTTTGTCTAACCCTGAAATTTATTTTCTTGCAGCCCAGTACCAGCATTTAAGGGCCTGGGCGCCTGAGGCGTCCTCCAGCGTGGTACAGCATCTGATAGAGGGGGTGATGATGTCCTGTGGTTCAGTGCTTAGAAGATGGTTCCCTGGGGGAGCTTGGGAAAATTTATCCCACATTATTTTTGATACATAAACTATGGGGGAGGATCAAGCAAATTCATGGGGTTACCTGTCTAACCAGGTTTTCTCTGTTATGGTATAATAATAATCTACCGGAGTTTATGGCTTTGGGGTGTCTGTCAGAATGGAAGGCCAGGGGGATAGGATATGTTTGTCAGATACTAGAGCAACGGGAGCTGAAATCCTTCTCTCAGTTGCAATCTGAGTACGGTCTCAAGGCTTCCGGGGGATTTCAATATGCACAGATGAGACATGCGTTCAGAGCTTAGAACAGGGGGGACTGTCTTAAAATTCAGGGAGATCTGGTGCTGGAATATGTGTGTGGGGAAGGGACTACGAGAGGGGTCATCTCCTCCTTATATACCTATTACATACTCATTTACTGCGATTTCCGATCAATGCGAGGGCTAAGTGGGAAAGGGATTTGGGTCACTTGGAGGATGAAACGTGGCAATCTGTTCTGGAGTGGATACCCAAATTATCATTGAGTGAACCGTATAGGCTGTCTCAGCTTTATATTCTACATAGAGTATATAAGTCTCCGGATGTTATGTATAAGGCCGGATTACGATCTAATTCTGAATGTCCTAGGTGTAAGAATGAAAATGCGGGTATATTTCATATGTTGTGGACGTGTCCAAGATTGGTTGTTTTTTGGTTGGTGGTCCTGAGTCGGGAGGAAAGGGCTTACAGATGTGTGATCCCAAGGGAACCAGTGGTCTGTTTGCTGGAATATGTAGAAGAGATAAAAGTGGATAATAATCTGAAGGTGGCAATCGCTAGATTACTATATATGGCACGAAAGGTAATAGGGAGGAACTGGATAAAAAAGGACCCACCTTCAGTTTTATGCTCGCCTAAAAAGACGGACGTCGGACACCACCGGATCACAGGTCCCACGGCATCCACAGTGCCTCCATCTGCCCCATTATAGTGCCTGACATCTGAACAGGCGTGGGATCGCCGCACAGAGCAAACAGCAGCATAGCACTGCACAGGCACATTGAGCAATGTCCTACCACTAAGAAATTTCCTTTTCTCTTGCTTCATCTACCCACAATGACTTAACGAAAAAAAAACCCTGGTGGGGTCGAAATGTCTAAACTTTGTCACTCAAATTTTGTCTTTACTCACTCTCACGAATAAACTCTTGCACTTGTGAAATAATGTGCGGTAAATTTCTCTTCAGGATTTCTAGGGTCATGCTCCCTGTTGCACCTGCACTTTGACAACTGACCGAGTGCACGCCAATCCCTAATCTACATTATAGGGAATCTTCCGCCAGAGGTTCCGTCCGAATCACGTATTTCAGAGATTTACACGGAAACCCCAGCGTAAGCGCTCAATGCAGAGCGCAGGATAAATGTGAGCCAAGCTTTACTGCGATCTTTGGGAGGCAGAATGAACAAATCAACAGCAGGTGAAAATAAGGTTTTATTTATTTTTTACGTTGTTCCTCGTGCGGTATAAGTGATTAGACGACTTCGGGTCGGTGCGATTACAGCGATACCAGATTTATATCAGGATTTTATGTTTGGCTGCTATCACTCACTAAAAGACACTTTTTATTGTGAAAACTAGTTTTCGCATCATCACATTTTGAGAGCTATAATTTTCCTGTGACGGCTTGTTTTTGCGGACGAGTTGACATCTTTATTGGTAGCATTTCGGACACATGACACTTTTGATCGCTTTCTATTTCGATTTATGAGAGGCAGAATTAACAAAAACAATTTAGGATTTTTTCTTTGGGGGGGGGGCGGTTTATGCCGTTCTGTATGTGGTAAAATTGATAAAGCAGTTTTTGTAAGGTTCTATGTATATATTCCTGAAACTCAGTTTTGTTCGTCAGCCATTTTACTTTCTGTCTTGCTGCAGCTATCTTGCCCTCAGTCAAAATGGAGTTTCCAGCTTGCATGTTCCCGCCCTGATTCTCTCCTTTGCTTCTTAAGCAGCCACAGCTGAGCAATCAGTGCTTCAGAATCTAGCCTGCAGTGAACCTGTGACTTGACTCCTGTAAGCCTTGGACCTTGTACTCCAGCTATTCCTACTGAGGAACTCTGAAGCACTTGTGGACTCTGAACCCTGCTCTTTGAAAGACCCACGTTTGCATGGACTTACGGTAACAGAGAAGAAGATCCTGAATCTGTATTGGAGAGTGATTGCTGAGCTTGGATTACTCTGGCCTGCTGTGTCTCCTGTTTTTGTGTCTGCAAACTGTGTGACTATTTCTGCCAACTTGTATGAAGTAATACAGGACTTTTCTATATCAAACCTGTGACTCCTGTGTTTTCATCGCACCCAAGCACAAGACGCTATATGAACTGTACTACATACATTACAAGATTCTGAAGCCAAAACGTTAGTGTCTGCTGGGTCTGGAAGGCTGTGTCTGCTGTACTGTGGATATCAGACGTCCGGTTGTACTTTTGTGATGACAGTGGTTGTGACTTCTCACAACCATTCCAGGTGAGCAATTCCCTTAAGTTTTTTCTTTTTGCAGTGTTACCACAGGTAAACACTATTGTTTTTTTTTTTTTCCTTTCTTTTCTCTTTTTTGTCTGCTGTAACTCTGGATATCAGATGTCTGGTTGAAACTTTCTGTGATGATAGTGGTTGTGACTTCTCACAACCATTCCAGGTGAGCAGTTCCCTTAATTTTTTTTTTCTCTCTGCAGTGTTGCCACAGGTGAACACTATTGTTTTTTTTCTCTCCTCTTCTTCCAGTAATCCTGTCTTAAAAGATCTGGAAAATGGAGGCCCGCATAAAGGAACTTTGCGGAGTGACTGATAATATCCTTGCAGATTTGCAGAATATAAAGACCCGTTTTACAAATCTACAGGACCTCAATAATCACAATTTGCAAGTGGTTGGACAGACTACCCAGGATTTGCGAGCCAGGATTGAGGTTCTAGAGGGGCGAGTCCAGGCTCCTGCCGTAGCCCCGAGTGCTGGGATTCCCAAGTTGCCCCCTTTTCGTTTTGGCGTGTGAACGTGAGAAATTCAGGGGATTTATTAATCAATGCAATCTTTTTTTTTCTGCACATGCTTCACAATTTCCCACTGAACGATCTAAGGTGCTTACTATAATTATGTTGCTTACCAACAAGGCTTTAATGTGGGCAAACCCTCTGATTGAGACTGAGGATGATTGTTTGAATCACCTTGATGATTTTATTTCAGCCATGGGGCAGGTGTTTGATGACCCCAATCGAGGTGCAACAGCTGAAGCAGCCATGTTAGCTTTGCGCCAAGGTAAGCACTCGGTAGCTGAATATGCCTTGGATTTCAGGAGATGGGCCCTTGATACCACCTGGGACAGTTCCGCCAAAAAATCTATTTTTCGAAAGGGGTTATCTCCACTGATTAAGGATGAACTTGCTCGTGCCGACCCTCCCACTGCGTTAGGTGACTTTATTAACTACTGCATCCGTATTGATACTCCGTTACCTCTGAGGACGTTGACTGTGTAAACGCTGCCATTTTTCAAGTTTCCTCAGCGGTGTCCCAGCTGAGTTGTAAGAAAAACAATTCTCATTGCTTTCTTTCCATCAAACTCTGGGTTGACTCAGCTTGGGTGTCTAGCTCTGCTATGATCGACTCAGGGGCAAGTGGAAATTTTATGGATGTCTCCTTTGCTCTGAAACAGGGAATACGTTCAGTGAAGAAGGCTACTCCAGTACAGATGGAAACTGTGGATGGCTCCCTGCTGACCTCTGGACCAGTGGATCAGGAAACAGAGCCTTTGAGGGTTCTTATGGGTAAAGATCATCAAGAGAAACTGTCCTTTATGCTTATCTCTTCTCCCCACTTTCCCATTATTCTAGGGCTACCATGGCTGCAGGCTCAGAATCCTACCATTAACTGGGAGACCAAGGAATTACACTTTCCAGAGAAACAGATGAGTCCAAAAGTTTCAGCTTGCTCTGTTCCTAAAGGAATCATGTCACTCCCTGAACTACCAGCTGTATACCAGGACTATGTGGATTTATGTGACAAGAAGAACGCTGACCAGCTTCCTCCTCACCGTCCATATGATTGTCCAATTGAATTATTGCCTGGAGCAGAGATACCTTTTGGTAAGATCTACCCCCTGGCGGGGCCCGAGCTAAAGGCTTTAAAGGATTACATAGATGAAAATCTAGCCAAGGGCTTCATACGCCCCTCTTCATCTCCTGCAGGTGCACCCATCTTCTTTGTAAAGAAGAAAGATGGATCTCTGAGACCATGCGTAGACTATAGGGAACTCAATAAGGTTACTATTAGAAACCGTTATCCATTGCCTTTAATCCCTGAGTTATTGGAGAGAGTGCGACATGCCAAAATTTTTTCTAAACTAGATCTTCGTGGGGCCTATAACTTAGTCCGTATTAGACCTGGGGATGAATGGAAGACTGCATTCAGGTCACGCTATGGACACTTTGAATATCTAGTTATGCCTTTTGGTCTGAGTACCGCCCCAGCCACTTTCCAACACTTGGTGAATGACATCTTCAGGGATCTCCTAGATACATTCGTGGTAATTTATTTGGATGATATTCTAATTTTTTCTAACTCCACAGAGGAACATCATGGACATGTGAGAATGGTCTTGGAACGTCTAAGACAAAATCATCTTTACATCAAACTTGAAAAGTGTGAATTCCATAGGACCGAAATTCAATTTCTGGGGTATGTACTGTCTACACAAGGAATTAGTATGGATGGAAGCAAAACCCAAGCCATCAAGGATTGGCCAAGTCCTAGAAATGTGAAGGAGGTACAGCGCTTCATCGGGTTTGCCAACTTCTATAGACGTTTCATTAGAAATTTCTCTGAGGTAGTGTCACCTATCACTCAACTTACCCGGAAAGAGTCTAGGTTTTCCTGGACTCCCCAAGCCCAGGAAGCATTTTCCGTCTAAAAGATAAATTTACCACTGCACCTATCCTAGTACATCCCAACCCCGAGCTTGCCTTCATAATAGAGGTGGATGCTTCAGACTGTGCCGTTGGAGCTATACTCTCTCAGAGAACAGGTGAGAAGAATGTCTTGCATCCCTGTGCCTTCTTTTCCCAGCAGTTGTCTTCGGCTGAGAGGAACTACGATGTGGGCAATAGAGAGTTGTTGGCCATTATTGCCGCCTTCAAAGAATGGAGACACCTTCTTCAGGGAGCTGCACAGCAAATAGTCGTCCTGACAGACCATCGTAACCTTGAGTTTATCAGGTCGGCTAAGTGCCTGACTCCTCGCCAGGCTCGCTGGAATATTTTCTTAAACCAATTTAATTTTATCATCTCTTATAGACCAGGATCGCGCAATGGAAAGGCTGATGCACTCTCTAGGATTTACTCAGCAGAGACACGTCCAATTACTCCTCCTAAGACTATTCTTCCTGACTCTAGATTCCTAGGAGTAATTCATAATCAAGACCTACTTAAGGACATCAAGGAAGCATACCATGCGGATTCCTTTTTGGCACAGCCCCCAAGGGACGTAAGTCTTGTCTTTAAGAATGGTGTGTGGATTCAGGGACAACGTCTGTATATTCCTGAAACAGTCAGATTGAAGAGTATTGCAACTCATTCACGATTCCAAGATAGCTGGGCATAGAGGAATTCTAAAGACACAGGAATTTCTTTCTCGTTTCTTTTGGTGGCCCACTTGCAGGAAGGATGTTTTGAATTATGTCACTTCATGTGAGGTCTGTGCAAGATGCAAAACACCTCGCTCCTCACCAACTGGTCTGTTACAGCCTCTTCCCACCCCGTCCCGCCCGTGGGGATCCATTTCTATGGACTTCATTGTGGAGTTACCAACCTCTCAGGGGAAGAACACCATTCTAGTGGTGGTTGACCGTCTAACAAAGGCAGCTCATTTTATCCCTTGTGTCGGCTTACCCACTGCAAAACAGACATCAGATTTGATGATTAAAGATGTGTTTCGCTTACATGGAGTACCGGATGAGGTTATTTCGGATCGAGGGGTGCAATTCACTTCTAGGTTTTGGCAAAATTTCTGTGCAGCATTGGACATTAAAGTAAACCTTTCTTCTGCTTTTCATCCTCAGACTAATGGACAGACCGAACGAACCAATCAAACCCTGGAGCAGTATCTCCGCTGCTTTATCTGCCACCTACAGGATGATTGGGTGGATCTACTTCCATTAGCTGAGTTCTCGTATAACAACTCTCAGAGCGCCTCCACTAAACAGTCTCCTTTTTACTCTAATCTAGGTTATCATCCTAACATTCTACCACGATTTCCCATAGAAACGCCTTTACCAGCAGTGGCTGAAAGAATCACGTCTTTACAGAAGAATATGGATCTTCTAAAGGAAAATCTGGAATCGGCTCAAGAAAGGTACAAGAAAGCAGCAGATAAATTTCGTAAACCTGCACCAGCTTTCAAGGTAGGAGACTTGGTCTGGCTGTCAACCAGAAATCTTAAGTTAAGGATTCCATCGTCTAAGTTGGGACATAAGTACATTGGACCCTATAAAATCAGTAAAATTATAAGTGCCGTTGCTTGTCGTCTTCAACTGCCCAGAACTATGAGAATCCACCCTGTCTTTCATGTATCCCTACTAAAGGCTGCGACACCCAATACGTTTCCTGGACGTTCCTCTCCTTGCCCTGACCCAGTGCTAGTCGATGGTCAGGAAGAATTTGTGGTGGAAAGGATTTTAGATTCCAGGTTGTATAGAAATCAGTTACAATATCTGATTAAATGGCAGGGCTACCCAGTGGAGGACAACTCATGGGAACCGGTCAATAACGTTAATGCTCCTCGCTTGCTCCGTCAGTTTCATCAGAGGTACCCACACAAGCCTGGTCTGAGGTCATCCGGAGGTTGTCCTTAAGGGGGGAGTAATGTAAGGTTCTATGTATATATTCCTGAAACTCAGTTTTGTTCGTCAGCCATTTTACTTTCTGTCTTGCTGCAGCTATCTTGCCCTCAGTCAAAATGGAGTTTCCAGCTTGCATGTTCCCGCCCTGATTCTCTCCTTTGCTTCTTAAGCAGCCACAGCTGAGCAATCAGTGCTTCAGAATCTAGCCTGCAGTGAACCTGTGACTTGACTCCTGTAAGCCTTGGACCTTGTACTCCAGCTATTCCTACTGAGGAACTCTGAAGCACTTGTGGACTCTGAACCCTGCTCTTTGAAAGACCCACGTTTGCATGGACTTACGGTAACAGAGAAGAAGATCCTGAATCTGTATTGGAGAGTGATTGCTGAGCTTGGATTACTCTGGCCTGCTGTGTCTCCTGTTTCTGTGTCTGCAAACTGTGTAACTATTTCTGCCAACTTGTATGAAGTAATACAGGACTTTTCTATATCAAACCTGTGACTCCTGTGTTTTCATCGCACCCAAGCACAAGACGCTATATGAACTGTACTACATACATTACAGTTTTATTCTTCGGGTCAGTACGATTACAGCGATACCTCATTTATATCTTTTTTTATGTTTTGGCGCTTTTATACAAAAACTTTTATAGAAAATAATTATTTTTGCATCGCTTTATTGTGAGACCTACAACTTCTTTATTTTTTTTGCTGATGATGCTGTATGGTGGCTCGTTTTTTGCAGAACAAGATGACGTTTTCAGCGGCACCATGTTTATTTATATCCATGTTTTTGATAGCGTGTTATTCTGTGGCGCCCCTGAGGGTCTAGTCGCCACAGAGGTACTGCACCTCAGCCAGAGGTGTGGTACTCCGCTCTCGGGTAAGGAGGGGGCACTACCCAGTACTCGTACATTTGCATCCAACACCACATGACCTCAGGCTTAGGGGGATAAGCCCCAGAGGTACTGCACCTCAGCCAGAGGTGTGGTACTCCGCTCTCGGGTAAGGAGGGGGCACTACCCAGTACTCGTACATTTGCATCCAACACCACATGACCTCAGGCTTAGGGGGAGGAGCCCCAGAGGTACTGCACCCTCAGCCAGAGGTGTGGTATTCCGCTCTCGGGTAAGGAGTGGGCACTACCCAGTACTCGTACATTTGCATCCAACACCACATGACATCAGGCTTAGGGGGAAGAGCCCAAGTTAGAGCGGAAAGGCAGTACGAGTTGGAGGAAAAGCTCTGAGGAGAGGGAAAAGAGAGGAGCTGCTGACAGGAGCAGTGTGGAGAAAAAGCTTCTAGAAGGAAGAAGGTGTCCTAGGGGCCAGGGAAGTGAGGAATCCACCCGTGGCGCCCGAATCCACGCTGAGCGAAGTCGGGTGCAAGGACCAGGTCGCAGTAGGGGACCGGCCCCAGACTAATAGAAAGACTGTAGGACTCAGCTAGCAAACCGGAGACTGTGGTAATTGTATGTGCTACAGCCACATCCACACACATTCACTGAAAAGGCAGCCACATAGGATCAAGGGGACCAGGAGGACATAGCCCGAGTCGCCCGACAGGATCTGAGGCTGCTGGCTTGAGACACTGTGTGAGGCGCAGGGCAAGAGGGAGTGAGCCAGCGCAGGGAGACGGCCAGAGAAAGGAACATCAGAAGGGAGTTCTGTAAAGTGCACCGAAAACTACCTGAGAGCTGGCTGGACCACCGACCCGGAGGACACAGCATCCTGGCTAGGGTTTGTAACCTAAGAACTGTGAGTAAAGTGAGAAGACTGCATCTTGCTGTGTCTTCATACTCATTTACTGCGTCATCTGCCATGCACTACAACCGTTACCATCATCATTAACTTTTTATCTGCCCTGGGGCTTCGCTCTACCCGTGGAGAGCTGTAAAATCTCTGCTGCGTCACCAACTGCCCCAGTGGATCTGAACCACAGCGTCGGCCATCTTATTGCCGAACACCACGAATGGCGTCTCAAACTAATCCCCCATAAACTATCCCCTTTTACTTTTCTTTCTCATCATTTTATTGGACTCCCAGGGCCACGGACCGGGTCACTGCTGCCGTGACAAATCCCCTGAAGAACCGTCGGGGCATGATCAGCAAGTTTCCTAAATCTGGTGACATGGATGTCGTCATGACGACATTAGGTCACCATGGCAACGATCAGGAACCCACGTCACGCAACGGGGTCTCCAATCCAAAAGCAGGGGGGCTGTCAGCCCTATGCTAGCTCCCAAAATCCTGCAACTGCATTCAATCGCAGCATTAAGGGGGTTAAAGTGCTGGGAGCGGTGCGCGACCACTCTTGGCACTTAGGGCCCGGTGTCAGCAATCAGAATCAGCTGACACCCGGCGGCAAACGCCCACGCACATCCCGTATGTGAGCAATTGAAACGAAGTAATAATCCGTCCCTGGTAAAATAGGCCAGGATGCAGGGACAGATTATTACGTCAAATGTCAGCAAAGGTGTTAAATGAACCCTTTTGATGGCGATCAGCCAATAACTACTGATTGGTCAATTGGAACTAAAGGGTTAATAACCAGAGGTGACGCTGTGACCACCCCATCTATTTTCACTGCTCTGATTGGTGCCGTCTCAGACATTACATAATCCTAGTTTGCCACATTTTATTTTTTTAGCAATTATTGCCAACATGCAGTGATTGCTGCTCAGAATAAACTGGTCAAACACCGCGACTGCAGACATGGCGAGGCGGTACAGTCAGATGTAATGACGTGCAGGGGTGGTCATCTTTACTCTATCACCATGTGATGACCGGAACTTGTACGGCGCATGTCGTCCGCTGCATCCGGGAAGAGGAAATATATTTCCCATGGGGCATTGCATGGCCTATAACGCTCCGTGCTGTGAACTGACGCTCTCCTGAAAGAGAAACATGTCCGCCTATAGCCGATGTCCTCAACCGTTCAGGCCTTGACAGCTACATTCAGCTCCTGCCCCACTCACAGTAGTCAAAAGTAAAAAAAAAGTCATGATTTTGATTACACTAGGTCCCTAGTTTACCCATGAATGCAGGCATTACTGACAGAGGTGCACATTCACCCAGAAATTCAGATATCAGCCTAATAGAGGTATGTTCACATTAGGTAAGGGACTCCCCAGAATTGAGACCACCTTGACTAATGTTTGGTGGGCTTTAAAATGTTTGGCCAAATGTTTATACTAAGCGACTCAAATTTTTCCTTATACTCCAAAGCCATATTGCTATTCAAAATTTCATGTATTCTATATTTTCATGCTTTAGTATGATAGAGTGCAGCCTTTTTTCGTATGTTTTGCATGGGGGTAGCTCCCCTTGGTTTGCACCTAGTTCACATTAGTCTGGATGTCCCAGTCAGGTTTTTTTGTCTTTTGAATGTTAGCTTACTGACTGAGCACTCCGCCCCCACCAGGTGGTGATTTTAATTACACCAGGTCCCTACTTTACCCATAAATGCAGGCTTTACTGACAGAGGTGCATATTCACCCAGAAATTCAGATATCAGCCTAATAGAGGTATGTTCACATTAGGTCAGGGACTCACCAGAATTGAGACCACCTTGACGATGTTTGGTGGGCTTTAAAATGTTTGGCCAAATGTTTATACTAAGCGTCTCAAATTTTTCCTTATATTCCAAAGCCATTTTGCTATTCAAAATTTCATGTATTCTATGTTGTCATGCTTTAGTATGCTTGAGTGCAGCCTTTTTTCGTACATATACCACTCACAGTAGTGACACCCAGAGACCCCAATTACCAGTATAATGACAGCCAATGCTTTTCCACTGATATCACAGCAGGGCAGTATGCCAAGCTCCAGCGTTTCCTATCTTACCCTCATTCAGATCTTCTCTTCAGGACTAACCCAAAAGTCATCATCTAGAGACCTACTCTTAATAGTCTACACCTGGTGCTAAAGCACAAAGCTGGCAGAACAGCGGCGAACCACAAATCACAGGCCGGCGAGCCACATGAGGCTCTCGAGCTACAGGTTGGGGACCCCTGCCCTATAGAGAGGAGTATGCGGTGATCTGAACATTACCCCCTATAGAGAGGAGTGTGCGGTGATCCGAATCTTACCCCTATAGAGAAGAGTGCGCGGTGATCCGAACATTACCCCCTATAGAGAGGAGTGCGCGGTGATCTGAACATTACCCCCTATTGAGAAGAGTGCGCGGTGATCCGAACATTACCCCCAATAGAGAGGAATGCGCGGTGATCCGAACATTACTCCCTATAGAAAGGAGTACGTGGTGATCCGAACATTACCCCCTATAGAGAGGAGTGTGCGGTGATCCGATCATTACCCCCAATAGAGAGGAGTGCGCGGTGATCGAACATTACTCCCTATAGATAGGAGTGTGCGGTGATCGAACATTACCCCCTATAGAGAGGAGTGCGCGGTGATCCGAACAATACCCCCAATAGAGAGGAGTGCGCGGTGATCGATCCGAATATTACCCCCTATAGAAAGGAGTGGCAGTGATCGAACATTACCCCTATAGAGAGGAGTGCGCGGTGATCCAACATTACCCCCTATAGAGAGGAGTGCGCGGTGATCTGAACATTACCCCCAATAGAGAGGAGTGCGCGGTGATCCGAACATTACCCCCTATAGAGAGGAGTGCGCGGTGATCGAACATTACCCCCTATAGAGAGGAGTGCGCGGTGATCGAACATTACCCACTACAGAGAGGAGTGTGCGGTGATCCGAACATTACCCCCTATAGAGAGGAGTGTGCGGTGATCCGAATATTACCCCCTATAGAGAGGATGTGCGCGGTGATCTGAACATTACCCCCTATAGAGAGAAGTGCGCGGTGATCGAACATTACCCCCTATAGAGAGGAATGCGCGGGGATCCGAACATTACCCCTATAGAGAGGAGTGCGCGGTGATCCGAACATTATCCCCTATAGAGAGTAGTGCGCGGTGATCGAACATTACCCCCTATAGAGAGGAATGCGCGGTGATCCGAACATTACCTCCTATAGAGAGGAGTATGCGGTGATCCAAACATCACCCACTATAGAGAGGAGTGGGCAGTGATCCAAACATTACCCACGATAGAGAGGCGTGGCGCGGTGATCCGACCATTACCCCTATAGAGAAGAGTGCGCGGTGATCCGAACATTACCCCCTATAGAGAGTAGTGCGCGGTGATCAAACATTACCCCCTATAGAGAGAAATGCGCGGTGATCCGAACATTACCCCCTATAGAGAGGAGTGCGCGGTGATCCAAACATCACCCACTATAGAGAGGCGTGCGCGGTGATCCGAACATTACCACCTATAGAGAGCAGTGTGCGGTGATCCGACCTTCTCCTCTAGTATGGAGAGTTCTGTGCCAATCTGAATAGACGCGAGGGCCGGAGAACAGCAGGAAAGCCTCCATGTCAGACTGACGGGTGATCGGCTCCACCACGTTCCATATTTATGTCAGGATAGTGACTCGTGTCTCGAGGTCTGAGGGACGGTCCGGTGCAGATATTTATCCAGGATTTTTTGCACGGTAAAGAGAAATCGATTTGTCACAAAGAAGACGAGAGAATGAAGGAGAAGACCAAGGAAGGTGACAAGTGTCAGCCAAGAGGGAGGAGCCAGATGCCGATCACGACAGATGACGACATTGAGCCTGCATCGATTCTGAGGGACGGACGAGCGACAGCGGATTAGGTGGAAAATCATCAGTACATTAACCCAACTCTGCTGAGTAACAATCCACGACAGACTTAGGGACAGAAAGAACAGACAGAAGGACGGGACATCTGCACACAAAATGTGGACGATGCTCTAAGGAAGGAGAAAGATTCTGAAAGAAGCCGCCGAGAACGAAGACTCAAGACTGATGAAGACGAGACGACAGCGGAGAAACCGCGACTCACAGATCAGAATAAAATAATCAGGAAATGAAAGCTGTTGTCAGAAGGAGAAAATGTACAGAAAACCAGAGCAAGTCTGGAGAAAAATCATCTATTATAGGACGACGCCGGAGAGACGTCATCACATCCACTGGAGCCAACAAGGAGCCTCGCTGCTCACCTCGTGGTGTAAGAGGCCGGAGCTCCTCCATCATCACGTCCGGTACCGATCCTGGTGTACTTCTAGATACTCCCACTCCTCCATGGAGAGATAGACAGCGACGTCCTGACACCTTATAGGAACCTGACAACAACGACACCGTCACCACCCAGAATCCTCCAGTGCCGTCCTGTATAATGTCCCAGCAGTCACCTCTCCTCATCACCCAGAATCCTCCAGTGCGTCCTGTATAATGTCCCAGCATAGTCACCTCTCCGCTCATCACCCAGAATCCTCCAGTGCCGTCCTGTATAATGTCCCAGCAGTCACCTCTCCGCTCATCACCCAGAATCCTCCAGTGCCGTCCTGTATAATGTCCCAGCAGTCACCTCTCCGCTCATCACCCAGAATCCTCCAGTGCCGTCCTGTATAATGTCCCAGCAGTCACCTCTCCCTCATCACCCAGAATCCTCCAGTGCCGTCCTGTATAATGTCCAGCAGTCACCTCTCCGCTCATCACCCAGAATCCTCCAGTGCCGTCCTGTATAATGTCCCTGCAGTCACCTCTCCCTCATCACCCAGAATCCTCCAGTGCCGTCCTGTATAATGTCCCAGCAGTCACCTCTCCGTCATCACCCAGAATCCTCCAGTGCCGTCCTGTATAATGTCCAGCAGTCACCTCTCCGCTCATCACCCAGAATCCTCCAGTGCCGTCCTGTATAATGTCCCAGCAGTCACCTCTCCACTCATCACCCAGAATCCTCCAGTGCCGTCCTGTATAATGTCCCAGCAGTCACTCTCCCTCATCACCCAGAATCCTCCAGTGCCGTCCTGTATAATGTCCCAGCAGTCACCTCTCCCTCATCACCCAGAATCCTCCAGTGCGTCCTGTATAATGTCCCAGCAGTCACCTCTCCGCTCATCACCCAGAATCCTCCAGTGCCGTCCTGTATAATGTCCCAGCAGTCACCTCTCCGCTCATCACCCAGAATCCTCCAGTGCCGTCCTGTATAATGTCCCAGCAGTCACCTCTCCCTCATCACCCAGAATCCTCCAGTGCCGTCCTGTATAATGTCCCAGCAGTCACCCCTCCCCTCATCACCCAGAATCCTCCAGTCCGTCCTGTATAATGTCCCAGCAGTCACCTCTCCTCATCACCAGAATCTCCAGTGCCGTCCTGTATAATGTCCCAGCAGTCACCTCTCCGCTCATCACCCAGAATCCTCCAGTGCGTCCTGTATAATGTCCCAGCAGTCACCTCTCCGCTCATCACCAGATACTCCTCAGTGCCGTCCTGTATAATGTCCAGCAGTCACCTCTCCGCTCATCACCCAGAATCCTCCAGTGCGTCCTGTATAATGTCCCAGCAGTCACCTCTCCGCTCATCACCCAGAATCCTCCAGTGCGTCCTGTATAATGTCCCAGCAGTCACCTCTCCCTCATCACCCAGAATCCTCCAGTGCCGTCCTGTATAATGTCCCAGCAGTCACCTCTCCGTCATCACCCAGAATCCTCCAGTGCCGTCCTGTATAATGTCCCAGCAGTCACCTTCCGCTCATCACCCAGAATCCTCCAGTGCCGTCCTGTATAATGTCCAGCAGTCACCTCTCCGCTCATCACCAGAATCCTCCAGTGCCGTCCTGTATAATGTCCCAGCAGTCACCTCTCCGCTCATCACCCAGAATCCTCCAGTGCCGTCCTGTATAATGTCCCAGCAGTCACCTCTCCCTCATCACCCAGAATCCTCCAGTGCCGTCCTGTATAATGTCCCAGCAGTCACCTCTCCGCTCATCACCCAGAATCCTCCAGTGCCGTCCTGTATAATGTCCCAGCAGTCACCTCTCCGACTCATCTTACCCAGAATCCCTCTCAGTGCCGTCCATGGTATAATGTCCCAGCAGTCACCTCTCCCTCATCACCAGAATCCTCCAGTGCCGTCCTGTATAATGTCCCAGCAGTCACCTCTCCCTCATCACCCAGAATCCTCCAGTGCGTCCTGTATAATGTCCCAGCAGTCACCTCTCCCTCATCACCCAGAATCCTCCAGTGCCGTCCTGTATAATGTCCCAGCAGTCACCTCTCCGTCATCACCCAGAATCCTCCAGTGCCGTCCTGTATAATGTCCCAGCAGTCACCTCTCCTCATCACCCAGAATCCTCCAGTGCCGTCCTGTATAATGTCCCAGCAGTCACCTCTCCCTCATCACCCAGAATCCTCCAGTGCCGTCCTGTATAATGTCCCAGCAGTCACCTCTCCCTCATCACCCAGAATCCTCCAGTGCCGTCCTGTATAATGTCCAGCAGTCACCTCTCCGCTCATCACCCAGAATCCTCCAGTGCCGTCTGTATAATGTCCCAGCAGTCACCTCTCCCTCATCACCCAGAATCCTCCAGTGCCGTCCTGTATAATGTCCCAGCAGTCACCTCTCCCTCATCACCCAGAATCCTCCAGTGCCGTCCTGTATAATGTCCCAGCAGTCACCTCTCCTCATCACCCAGAATCCTCCAGTGCCGTCTGTATATATGTCCCAGCAGTCACCTCTCCTCATCACCAGAATCCTCCAGTGCCGTCCTGTATAATGTCCCAGCAGTCACCTCTCCCTCATCACCCAGAATCCTCCAGTGCCGTCCTGTATAATGTCCCAGCAGTCACCTCCCCTCATCACCAGAATCCTCCAGTGCCGTCCTGTATAATGTCCAGCAGTCACCTCTCCCTCATCACCCAGAATCCTCCAGTGCGTCCTGTATAATGTCCAGCACCTCCCTCACACAATCCTCCAGTGCGTCTGTATAATGTCCCAGCAGTACCTCCTCACCAGATCTCCAGTGCCGTCCTGTATAATGTCCAGCAGTCACTCTCCCTCATCACCCAGAATCCTCCGTGCCGTCCTGTTAATGTCCCAGCAGTCACCTCTCCTCATCACCAGAATCCTCCAGTGCCGTCCTGTATAATGTCCCAGCAGTCACCTCTCCTCTCACCGATCTCAGTGCGTCCTGTATAGTCCCAGTCACCTCCCTCATCACCCCGTCCTCCTAGTAGCTGTCCTGTATATGTCCCAGCAGTCACCCTCCTCATCCCAGATCCTCAATGCTCCTGTATAATGTCCCAGCAGTCACTCTCCTCATCCCCAGAATCTCCGTAGTCCTGTAATGTCCCGCATCACCCGATCCTCCAGTGCCGATCTTTATGTCCGCAGTCAACTGCTCTCACCAGAATCCTCCAGTGCACCTGATATGCCAGCAGTCCCTTACTTCCCACCAGAATCCTCCAGTGTCACCCAGAATGTCCCAGTGCGTCTCTCTATGTCTCATCACCAGTCTCCCTCATCCGATCCTCATGTCCTGATACCTTCCCACGTCACCATCTCCTCATACCGATTCAGTGTCGCCTGTATACTTCCCAGCATCACCATCCCTCATCCGTCCTCTAAATGTCCGCGTACTCCCGCTCATCCCGATCCTCCAGTGCCTCGTTCATGTCCAGTATAAGTCCCAGTCACTCACCGTCTCATCCCCGATTACAGTCCAGCAGTCATAATGTCCCTATCCACCCAGAACATCCTCGACGTCCTGTATAATGTCCCCGCAGTCACCTCTCCTCATCACCCGAATCTCCAGTGCCGTCCTGTATAATGTCAGTATTCCCACATCACCCAGAATCCTCCAGTCTCACCGTATTAAGTCCAGCTAGTACTTCCCCTCATCACCAAATCCTCAGTGCCGTCCTGTATAATGCCCAGCAGTCACCTCTCTCCATCATCATCCCAGTGCATTCTCATGTGCAGTCCTTATATGTCCAGCGACCCATCTCCATCTCCGTTAATGTCCCGTCCTGTATATGTCCCAGCAGTCACCATCTCCGTCCTACCAGAAGCCTCAGTGCCGCTCCTGTATAATGTCCAGCAGTCCTCGTCATAACTCAGACCCCTCTCATCGCCAGTCCTGCTTAATTGTCAAGCAGTCACCTCCGCTCATCACCCAGAATCCTCCAGTGCGTCTGTATATGTCCAGCAGTCACCTCTCCCTCACCCACACATCCCCAGTGCCGTCCGTATATGTCCAGCAGTCCCTCTCCTCATCACCCAGAATCCCCCAGTGCCGTCTGTATAATGTCCCAGCAGCACCTCCCTCACCCAGATCCGTGCCGTCTGTTAAGCCAGCGTACTCTCTATCACCAGAATCTCAGTGCTCTGATAGTCGCAGCTTCGCTCCACGAATCCTCCAGGCGTCGTTATGTCCCGCTCTCCGTCATCACCAGAATCCTCAGTGCCGTCCTGTATAATGTCCAGCAGTCACCTCTCCCTCATCACCAGAATCCCCAGTGCGTCCTGTATAATGTCCCAGC